>JAEIHY010004873.1:0-30371 GCA_018904565.1 Drosophila tsacasi
TATTTTCCCCCTAAATAAATATTACTAAAAATTTATGTATTGTTTATATAAGCTCCAAAATATCACTAATTTCGTGCACCTACCTGAACCTGCCTCATTGCATTGTCTAATAATTTGGCCGCCACAATGCCAATGGCCCGATGCTGGCAATTAGCTGAGAATAGAACAGTGAACCCGAGTGGTCGAATAATGGCAGCGTTGAAACGAATTTGCGATCGACTCCATCCATGGGGTTTAGTTAATATTATTGTTCGTTTTGTTTTTGTTTTTGTTTTCGTGACGCGTGCGCAGCCAAGTGAGACGTCGACGTCGGCAGCAACGTCGGCAGAGGGTTGCCCCAGAGCCGAGCAGGGCAGTCGTCAGTCAGAGTTGACATGGCAGTGAGCGTGAAAAATAAATAAATAATACAATCAGCGAAGGGGGTAGCTAAGCTCCCGCGACTCTTCAATGTTGAGCAAACAGCGATGCAGTACACTGGGCGAAAAAGTTGGGCAATAATAAGTGATTAAAAATATGTGGGAAAAATTTCTTGAAAGATTTGTATCTTTTAATTATTTTTCTTTAATATTTAACGAAAGAAATTGATGTATTAAATAAATACAAAAATATATTTGAACTATTTACATAATTATTTTGATCATTTCTAAAATAAATTCAAGAAGTTTTTATTAATTAAAATGAATATATAATTATATTACACCAATTTACTAACATATTTTATTATTTACTTATAAAATGAGTCTCCTTTTAAATATTTTCATGCTTATTTTATAAATGATGAAAAATAAGTATTCTAAGTAAATGTTACATCTCTAAGGCACCATAAAAAATGCTTTAAAATTCCTTTGTCATACAGATCAACCTTGCAAGTTGCTAAGAACAATTTAAAAATGCTTAAAAATAATATAAATAAAATAAAAATAATATAATTAAATAGAAACTAATAATTTCTTCGAGTGCATCGGCAACAAAAACAGCAGCAACTCCAACAAAATAGCCCATCATAACAATAACAAAAAAAAAACTCTTAATCATGGCTTGGCGCTGGCTGCGCAGTTGGCGCAACTTTTTGCATAGACATTGGATTCGTTTTTGGATTCGGATGCGGATTCGGAATCGGAATCGGAGTTGGAGTTGGACTTGGATTTTTTGGCCAGCCAGCGGCATTTGCGTAGCTAACGTCACGGAAGGCAGACGCGACAATCGCGACATTCCGAACGGAAACGGAAAACGTCAAGCGACAAACTCGAAACAGCAAACGGCAAACGGAAAACGTAAACCGGAAAACGAAATTAGAAAATAACGAACGCAACGCGATCATTAACAACCCCACTCCCTCTCTCTCTCTCTCTCGCGGAGAGCAGAACTTTCGGCGGGTCTCGGATTTCTGGTTCTGGTTGGGATCGGGGCTCTGGTTCTGGCTGCGACTGTGGTTCTACCACCACCATGGCCAGTTGCGAGCCGGTGATCGTGTGGAACGGAGCTCAGTTCACCGCCAGCAGCAGGGAGCTGGAGCAGCTGCGTCGCGACTACGGACTGGACGCCCGAATGCTGGAGGCCACCCTGGTGCCCCGCTACAAGAGACACAAGCCGCAGGCGGCGGCCCGCAACGATTTCGTGAGGATCAGCAAGGAGACAGCGGCCAAGAGCGCCAAGACTGCCGCCGCAGCATCCGATTGGATCCTGAGGCAGGATCGCAGCACCAACGTCAGCCAGGTGAACTTCCCCCCGTGGGCGGGCGCTCACTTCGATCTGGTGCCCTGGCGTCGCACCCGATCCGCCCTGGATCTCACCTCCGTGGCGGACTACAACCATGGTCTGGTCGATCCCAAGTCGCTCAAGGGTTTGGAAAAGCTTGAGCTAAGACACCAGCGTCGGCGTCTGCAGCGGGCCAGGTCCACGCAGCAGGGCCTGCGGCGACTGGTGCGCGTCCGCCTGATCTTCTCCATTGAGCTGCGCCACAAGAGGATGGAGGTGCTGCGCAAGAGTGCCCTGCCCGTGCGGGTTTTCGAGCAGAGATTCGCCCTCAGCGAGAACGAGAGTGCCGCCTATGAGCGGGTCCTGCTGGACGCCAATGCTGGCGTGGATCAGCACGTGGGCTACTTTAGTCGCCGGCAATTGCAGCAGAAGAGCCGCAAGGAGCCGGTTGAAGAGCTGCTGGTGGTGGATTTTGCCAGCGAAACAGAAGGGGAAGGAGAGCAGGACAAGGAGCCGGAGCAGGAGCAGGAGCAGGAGGAGGAGCGGTATGCCACAATAGCAGCCATGCCGGAGAAGGGCGGCCGGAAGGAGTCCCAGGAGTCTGGCCAAGTGCCATGTGTCAAGTGCCGTGATATTGCCATCAAATTGAGGTATTCAAATCAAGGATAGCTTGAATCATATCAGTTTTTTTCTTAAGAATTCCTAAAACTTTATTCCTTATTTTTTTCTGTGCAAAAGAAATCAAGAAACCAAGTTAAAAGTCTGCAAAATCAGAACAGAAAAACGGTGCTTAAAAATAAACACACGCGCCAAAATCAATTAGCCACAGTGAAGTGTCATGAATATGAAACCAAAAAGAGAGGGACAAGTGTAAAGGTCAAAGGTTTGGGTACCTGGGTGTTGTATTCCCCAATATGCCTTTATAAATATTTATTTGCTGTATGTCTCTAAAAATATTTTTTTATAAATATTTCTTTCTGAATATTTCTCTATAAATGTTCCTCTTAAAATTATATTTAAACTCTCAGCTCACCTCCAACCTTATATGGTAATCATACTTGTTTTTTTCTGATTATTTTGTTAATTAAGCAATTTTTTATTGATCCATCTTTTCGTGGTTGTGCCAACTCTTGGCCAAAACTCCCAGTCACATGCAAATTTCCCACAAGAGGGTATTGGCTTCCAACTGCAAAGATTTCCCATTAAACAGGCAGAGAAACAGGCAGACAGACCTATGTAGTATATAGTATAAGCTTCATTTCTTAAATGATTATTTTCTTCCGTTCTCTGTTCTTCTATTTTTGCCCAGCTTTCGCCTCTCTTTCTCTCCCTCTCTTCATTCCCTTGTTTTCATATTTAAATATACAGAAATCGATTTATGAAGATGCTTTCAAGAGCAGGTCAATTATAATAAATAAATAAAAATAATGGCTTAAGTAAACGTTGGTTAAAAGATATATCTCGAACTTCAAATTGAAATCATTCTTTTAACAAGGTTTAAAAACATAGTTAAAGATATTTATTTAGCCTGAAAATTATATCACAAACCCAGGACGCAGGCTTAGACCTCTTAACACCCTTATCGCTGGCGCTCATAATTTTCTTAACCCCCTTTGCCACTTTTGTTGGCCAACTGGCCTGCAAGTCGGTTGCCAAATCATTTATTTCACTTTTTTGTTCATTGTTTTTTCTGGGCAACAGTTAGTGGGTTTTGTCAGATTTGTTGGTTTTGCGGGTTTCGTGGGCTTGTATCTGTGGGCTTTGTGGCACCTGCTGCCCTGTTTTGTTGACACCTGCTACCAGCGCCCCGTTTCCATTTTTCCGTTGATGCAATAAACTGGAAGAAAGTGTCGTCTTCGCGGCTTTCTGTTTCTTTATGGGAAAGCAAACAACAATCCACACAAACAACACACACCCAAAGAGGCAGCCACAAATGCCGGGTATTTTTCGCATTTTAATGCCTCTCTCGGCTTGCAATTAATTTGTTGTCGTGTGTTTAGTATTGTTTTTGTCAAACATTATCATTAAGCTGGTGATTGTTGCCGCGGAAAACGGCAATCAGGTGAGTCAGCAGCCGCAGACTTGACCTGGTTTAGTGATTCGGAAAAGGGCACCCAGTGAATCCAGCTGGCTGCACTTGGTACACAGAGAGGTACCTAGAGATGCAATCAAAATTAATTGCCAGTACTTTCCGCGGCCAATTAATTAGGTTTTTAATTACGAGGTGAGCTTAAATGGTAACTAGGCGTTAGTCCGTGTTTGTTTGTTGATTAACTTATTGTGGGAGTCTTTTTGAGGAGCCTAATTTGTATTTAATTTAAATTATTTATAGCAAACACACTCGTAAAAATATCTTTTTCCCTGAAATTTGTACAGAAAAATGTCAGATGAGTGCGCATATCTATTCTTATATTTATTTATCTATTTCTATGTTTAAACATTTTCTATTTGAATTCATATTTATATTTATTTATATATTTATATTTATTAACATGTTCTATTTATATAATTAATTCTCTATAGGCTCTTGTGTAGGGGTTTATTTCTACTGTATTTATTTTTTGCTAACTTAATGCTTACAATTAATAATTTCTTTAACTTATTGACTAATTATTTACTTTATTTTGTTTTAAAAATTCCTATTTAAAATGCAAGAAAAGCTTAAAGTCCAGCTTTTTTATTATAACTTTGTTGTTGCTTTTGCACGCACTTTTCTTCAGCTTCAAGTTTGTGTCTTAAGTCTTTCGTTTAGCCTGCAGCAAAGTTGACTGCATTTGCTTTTTCCACGAAGCTTAAAAGTAGGCAACATTTTTCAATGACGCTCAGGCTGCAGATCAGTTTTGGGGAACTAATTTCTTAATTTAATGTTAATAATATAGTAAAGTATATTTTATACAGATATAATTATGAAATTGTATTACATAAAATATACGTACATCATTTTTTTGTGACTTGTAACTTGTTTAATTCTTCTAAATAGTCTAAAGAGACCCTTGCTAATTAATAATCATATATTGGATTTTTTTTATTAAATTAAATTTTAAATTAATTTATAGAATTTTTAAATGCCTAATTTAAATAATTTAGAAATAACATAAGAAAACTAGACACTCGCCTGTTAAACTGTAACTACAAATAGGTACAAAGAATCACAAAACTTGCTAAATTTGCTGAAGTAATGTCTCGATTTGTGTTCTTCTCTTATATTTGTTCTATTTCGTATTCAAAGTGAGTTTAATTTTTAAAATTTCTGTTCCCCTTTTCCAGAACCATTAACGACTATGCGCTCAGCTCGAATCCTCACCTGAATCACAGCAGCAACAACCACAAACCGAACAATCTGCCCGGCAACAAGATCCCAGCGAATAACCCAAGCAGCAACCTGAGCAGAATGCACGCCCACCAGCTGGACTCGTACCTGGGCGGAGTGGGCGGCGTGGGTGGAGTGGGAATGATGAACCTAAGCAACCAGATGGGCAGCAACCTGGGCCAGATGCACCATCCGGGGAGTGTTTCCGGCAGCGAAAGACCCAACGGAGGGGCACTGGCCCTGCACTATGCCGCCGCCAGAGGCTGCCTGGACTGTGTCCAACTGCTGGTGGCCGCATCTGTGGATATTTGGTAAGTACAAACTCTGTTAACCTGTTGCCTTGTTGCAACCCGTATCTGCGAGATACTGTATCCGAGCTGAGTTGCACGCAATTTGTTTGAGTTTTTAGAGGGGTGAAAGCTTTTCAGCGGTTCTTTATGCTCATGTGTGTCTGTCTCCGTGGCCATTATCGATCGCGGGGAAATCGTTCGCCGATCGATTGCCGGAGTCCACTTTGTGTGCTTTATTATTTCCCCGACTGGCAATGCATTTCCATTCGACGAGTTTCTTTCTTTCGAATTATCTGCACTCGGTCAGTTTCTATGCCACACTTCTGGGTGAATAATAAGTGTATTGCTTTGCGTCTTTGTATGTCAATTGTATTAATTTGTGTTTACACAGAGAGGCTCCTTTATAGCCTTAAAGTCGGTAGTTAATTTCTTTTTATTTACCAAGTGAAATAGTGTAACATTTGGGGCATTTACAGTCAGTGGCAACGATCTGATTACCATAAACCGAATCAATCAAGGCCCACCTCACCGCGAAGACATTAACTGCCAGCATCAGTTAATTAAATGCACTAATTAAAGCCTATTAGATCATCCAACAAAGTAGAAAGAGCCAAGAGAGTCTTGGAAAAGCCAAGAAGAAGGCATAGGAAAAACTCGAACTGCAAGTGGGCCAGCGATCCATGGACTCACCTAAATTCCTGCAGCCCGGCAGCCCGGCAGCACGCGTCCAAAGCTGATTCATTTAATTGTGGCAGAATGGGAATCCGAATGCCCGGCCAAGGCAAGCCAGCCAAGCGAGATGCTGCCGCAGATCTCGACCCAACCAACGAGATCCGAGTCCAAGTTGGAGTCGGAGTCTGAGTCCAAGTCCAAGTCCGAGTCGGTGTCCATGGTGTGTGCTATTTTCAATTGAAGTCAAACTGGAAAACTGGCAGCCTCACAAAGCACCGTTGCAACGAGTTTCCCCCATTCGAGCCGAAGTGGAGCAACTTCGGACTGGCCAAGGAATCAGAATCAGAATCAGAATCGGCCTCGGAATCAATGCCGCAACCTGCCTGATGCTCCGCCAGAACAAACTCCAACTATTGCTCCTCCTCCTCCTCCTCCTCGCGATCTCCCGAGCTGAAACTCATATTTATAAAGCGCCAAGGCAGATCAATTGACATGACAGCTGACACGGCGACACAGAAAGCAACAAGAGTGAGAGCGAGGGTGGCTTTCATTTTATTCTTCATGGTTTAAATGAAATAAAAATATATAAGTATTTATAAAGAGGAAATTTGATCTATTTTATTTGTTTTTTGCGATATTTTAAATTCATTGTTGCACATTTAAACGTGCCTTAAGATTATTAGTAATTTGGTACTGAAAAGTCCTTTCAAAATATAATATATATAATATAAGAAGAGTATATTTGGCACTGGTCAAAATGGATATAAAAAGCATAGTACTTATTATAATGATTTGTATTCTTATTAGCTAAATATATTATTTATTTATTATTATATTAATTATTTTTTTTTTGTAGTTTAGTTATTTAAAAACCTTTCAGTCAGCCCTCGTCGCAAACCGTTTGATAATTTAGCCAGCAAAGACAGCTCAATGAACGAAGCTGCTGCTTCTTGTGTTTGTACTCACAAAGAAAGCGAGGGTAGTTTAAGGAGTTTTTCTTATTTTAAATTGTAGTTTACAATAGGTTTTTCTACCAATTTTAAAGGTTCTAAATGTTTTGTTGTATGGATGTAAAATATATTTAAAGTATATGATTATGTATTATTATTATTAGCATTGTATTTATAATATTATAATTATATAGACCAAATGTATTACAAATCCTTTCAAAAAATCTACTAACAAGTAGCTCTTATTATTCTTAACTTAAGCTGTTGCTATCTTAACTTTAGCTTAGTTTTAGGCTTTGTTTCTTCACTAAAACATTTATTTAGAGACCTGTTAAGGAGGATATTAGTTCATGAAAGCCCTAGAAAAAGCTAAAGGTTGAAATTCAATTTAAAGTGCATTTAAAAGGCTTCAAATTCAACCGAAGTTATAGTTGTTTATATAATTTTGTGGGGTTTGAAACCTGTAAAGATTTCTGTCTCTCAAGCCGTGACCCATCAAGCCGCCCTCGTCGCTGGCCATTTGATAATATTGCGTACGGCGACAGCTCGAGCTGGTTTCCTCCGCCTCCTCCTCCTCCTCCAGCTGGAGAAGAAGCCAGAGCAGAAGCGGGAGCAGCCGAAGAGGAAGCACTGGCGGCCACTCGATGGCGTTTGCCGTTTGGCGTTTGGTCCGCAGAGCTCACAGCTCGGTGGCGCTGGCTATTCGCGTTTGGCTGGTCGAGGCGAACGGTGCTTTCGTTCGTGGGCTTCGTCTGGACACGGATAAAGATACTACATACATATACTATATATATATATATACACATAAATATATATAGGTGTAGTTATAGTTCGTGTTAAAGTTGTTACCGTTTACCAGCTACCGTTACGAGGCATAGAATGAATTTGAATTTGAATTCGGTTTTCAATGCTTCAAGACTCTGTGCGGTTTCGTTTCGAATTAAACGCTGATGCATCAGATTGCCCCCGCCCCCGCGGGCAGCAGCAGCAGCAGCAGCAACAGCAGCAGCAGCAACGGGCAGCAGCACCAACTAAATTTCGCGCTTCACAGTATTTCAAATGCAGTTAACGAATCGGAACGCGAATTAATTAACAGTTTCGGTGTACCAAAGAACCAGCAACACCCCTCAAACAGTAGCCACAACATCTGGCTTAATGCCCAAGCCACCAGCAGCAGCAACATCTGCAGCAGCAGTAGCCGCAGCAGCAGCAACATCTGCAGCAGCAGCAGCAGCAGCCGCAGCAGCAGCAACTCATCCAGTAACCGCAACCATGAAAAGGTAGCCACAGCTGCTTTTGGCCAACACTCAGTTGCCACTAATCGATTGGCCAAGGCAGCCACCACATGCCCCCGAAGGATGTTAACCGTCTTTTTTTCGAGTGTCTTTCGAGTGTGTGTTTGAGTGCGTCAAATTAAATATACAAAAAATATATACGAAAATAACCAAAAAAGAGCCATGAAAGTGCACACAAAAATACAGTGAGTGCTTGTGCTTGGTGTGACCCGAAATAAAACTCAGAATAATCAATTATATGAGTTACAAGTGTCTGACAAATTTTAAAGTTTCATAATTTTTGGTTACTAAAGTTTACTTTACCCATTGAGAACTTATAAAGTCCTAAGGAAGCTCTTTGAAGTTGAAAAATAAGAGGAACTTGCTTGGAAAAGTCCGAACTGGCCAGAAGCATCGAAAAAACTTACAAAATTAACTGAATTATCAATGAAATTTTATATAAATATATTTAAACTATTATTTACCTTACACTTAAAGGAATATATGAGAAGGAGACTCTTTAAATTACAAAATTACAAAGAAGAAGCCGTCTTAAATCTAACAATTACAAATAAAAGGAATATATCTAGCTTAGGTAGCTGAACTTTTGAATTAATGGAAAATATTAAGCAAACGTTTAAAAAATAAATAGAAGAAAAGAAAAGAGAAGAAAAGAAAGAAAGAGATCAATATTTAAACGAAAAGGGTATCTCCTAGGAAATAAATGTTTTTCTATACGGAAAGATATTGCAAAATATGTACTATACAGTTTTCTTAGAGACAAAAGAATAATCCAAATACAGAGTACTGGCACAGAGTTCTCTGAACTTTGCATAAAAACCAAGACCAAGTAAACCCATTAAAATCAAGCCATAAATACTGAGTATAACCCCTTGAAGTAATCTGCTGGATAAACGCTAAAGAACTTCCCACATATCATACCGTTTTCCAACGATCTAAGTACGAGTATCTCTAGATCTGTATCTGCGTCTGTATTTGTATCTTCAACTCCCCGGAGTATCATTTGTGTCACTCGCCTGGCTTTCATTCTGCATTCTCTCAGCGTGTTGGGCAATCGGCGATTGTAGATTGTTCATCGCAGACGAGTGATCGTCAATCGGCAATCGGTCTGAGGCTCAAGCACGCAAATGCACAATTAAATAAACGAGTCTATAACTGTCAACTGGCACCTGGCATTGGCAACGAACGAGGCTTCTCCTTCGTCCAATTACTCCCCAATTATGCCGCCTTTCGTTCGGCTCGCTTTTTAATTCCATTTTCTGCGTGGCCCCAGACACATTAAATAAATTAAAAAATAATTATTATAGACTCTAGAGCATAGAGCGAGAGAGAGAGAGAGAGAGAGAGAAGCAGTGAGGCTAAATTGGGAATGTATAGTATATACTATATACTATACTCATTTCTTTCTTACCGTATTTTCACCTACAAAAGAAGACACAGAAACTAAAAACAAAAACAGCGATAAAGATGAAAAATCAACTTTAATTGGTTTACAATTCATTTCTAAGCGAGAAAAGCTGGAAAATGTAACAAGTAGTCCGAAGTCGGACGAAGAAAGCCACTCCACAGTGAGCTGTGTGCAATATCCATGAAGTCGTAAGCCAGTTGACTAAGTGAACAGATACTTGTATCCGTGGCATGGCCATCATCATCATCATCATCATCATCATGACGCCTTCGCCTCCGATCTGCCTCGGAATCTGCCGGAAAATCTGGGGGCGAAAGCACCGTGGAACGTGTATGAGAGGGTTTACCATTTAGCAGAATTTATACCTTAATATATATATTATTTAATAGGGAAATATATAATAGATATTAGTAGGAGAAAACAACAAAAAATTCAAACCAAAATACATTAAACAAAAGTAGTTATTATTAAGCTTACAATTTAAAATCAAACAGAAATACTTTAAAGAGTTTTAAGCCTTAACAAACAGAGATCTCTAAATGTAAATTGCCTCGAATTATCCCCAAAACCAAAAGATACAGTTATTAGAAAGATTTTCTATGAAATTAAGGAGACATTTACTGCTCCAAGACAAAAGTCTTTCCTGGCTCTCCTCCTTGAGCTAACTAATAAGCCATTTTGGCCATTCAAAAAAGCTGGACCGAAGCTGCTGCAGGCCTATAATTTTGGCCAGACAGTTTGTGGCAATGTCTAAATTGCCATGATCAGTGCCTATAATTCTCCACACACTCACACACACACACCCACTCTTGCCCCACTGTGCCAGGTGGAAAGCCAGCAGCACCTGCAATGCGAGCAACACCATGGAATAGTGGCAATTGTAACACAGATACAGTGAAAGAAAATAGGAGTATCTAATAGGAAATTAAGTTCTTACAAAATGTATTTGATTACTAACAGAATTTTCCTTAAAAAAACCTACAGATGAGTATTTTCAGAGCCTTTCTTTAAAACTTTAAAATACATTTAAAAGTCAGGCAAATGATTAGTAAATATTTATACAACTAATTTATATATATATCTCTTCCAATATAGAAATAATATATACAACAAATATTAGAAAACTTGAGAAACTAATAGGGTCTACCTAAACTTTAGCTGTATTTCTTGCAGTGCAAATTTTTAGCTGGGAGTCAGGCGTAACTTACATAGAGAAACGTCTGGAGGCCCGGTCTCGTGCAGTTTTTGTTTCGCTTTTAAGCGTTAATTTCACCAAAATAAACAAAAACAACAACAAAAACATCAAACACACAAAAAGTACAAAATATATAAGAAATGATGAGTATATAAAAGAAGCAGAAGCGACGCTTTTGCTAGAAGTTTGTCGAGCAGATCGCGTCTCGATGGCTTTAATCACGGCCCAGCCACTTGGGCAGGCGGACAGAGAGCTGTCTGTGGATATAGTCTGATATATAGTATAGTTATAGTTATAGTTTCTTACGTTTTTACTGCCCTGTGATGATGAGCCAAAGACTTTCGATTTCCGACCGACGTATAGTATGATCCGTGGCGGAAAGAGAGATGCCCAGACCCAAACTCGATATGCAAATCAAGGCAGACCGAAACCGAAACGGGCCGCTATTTTATGTTGGTGATTTTTCCTAAACCAGTTCCATCATTTTCGAGCTCCATTTTTATGTGTACGCTATTTTTTTCGTGTGCTTAACGGTACTAGGAAAATCAAAGATCCAAACCGGAAAACAAGCCAAGTGACAAACGAAAGTGAAAAGCCAAAACGCTCGGGAAAAGATCTCTGCAGTGAACTTGAGTGAAATTTCCGAAACGATATTCGATACGGTTTTTTTGAGTGAACGAACGGTAAGCCAAGGCGAATAAATTAAACCGCAAAAATTCCAAAAAGCCAACACAAGCACCAAGCACTGCCACCGTCTCCCCGAAGAATAAATACTGAAAGGATTATTTTTGAAACACCGAAACCCATAAAAAATCTAAGAATACTTGGGACATATTGAGACCTATTCAAGGTTACAAGTCCCCCTGAAAGAGCCTTGAAAAGGTCTCAATATTCCCCTGAGGCACACTCAAACACACCTTCCACCCAGTCCACATCCACCTGCCCCTTGCCAACCTGCCATCTGCCATCTGCCATCACCTGCCACACCATCCATATCCATATCTTCCTCCGGCAGCTACTTCTCCACCATCAACGTTAAGAAGGGCCTGCTGGGCCGGATGACCACCAGCCTCACCTCCTACCGCCGCAGCAAGCAGAAGTCCAAGTCCAACAATGACATCCACACCATCATCGCCACGGAGGTAACCGCGGCCATCCTCAGCACCAGCGTCCACAGCAGCGGCTCCGAGGACATCGAGGAGGGGCACCCGCACGCCGAGGATCTAGCCAGAACGCCGCCGGCGGATTGCGGTGTCCAAGAGGACGACACACGCGGAGGAGGACACGGCGACAAGCAGGAGCTAAAGGGAGTGGAGGACCAGAGGATGGAGTCACAGCATCCACATCATCCGCATCACGCACAGCGCAAATCCACGCTGGAGGTGGTTCGCCAGCACCAGCAGCTGGACGAGGACGAGGATCCCGAGTCCAACGAGGACGACGAGGCCACGCCCATGATGAGCGGCGTGGGGCGCAAGGAGCAGAACAATCGCCGCAGCGTTGTGAGGTGCGAGGGGGAAATAGTATTAAAATCTATCTGGAGGATGCCTCGTTATTAAATGCAGATTTTGAGTGAAGAAATGTTTAAAGTTAATGGATTTTTGGTGGACTTATTGAATATGTTAGGAGACATTTCTTTGAGAATTTTGAATTTATTGAAGAATTTATGTAAAACAAATTGAGATTATGCTTAAGTGATGGGAAATGTTTTCTGTTTTTAGGTTATCTACAATTTGCTGAATTTTAAAGGTGTTAACAAAATTATTCACTTTTCAAGGCAGAGGAAAAGAGTTAATATATCCCTGAAAGGTGTCTTTTTTTATTGCAATCAAATTTATATTTTGATCGAAGAAATATTGCAAATTAATGAAATACTGGTTGATTTTTTCCTGTAGAATTTTTTTATTAAAGATTCTTCTAGAATTTATTTAATATAAATTGAGGTCAAGCTTAAAAGTTCTAAGTTATAGAATTGTTGTTTGTTATTAGCTAACGTTATAGTTTTCGGAAATGTAAACTGCTTTATGTCATGTCAAAGGGCTTAAAAAGACTATTAATCCTACAATCAATAAATTTATGAATCCCTGAAGGATGCCTCTTGTAAGATATTTAAATATGTTTTTTTATGAAAGTAAAATTTTCAATTGATAGAATATTGGTAGATTTCTTATAAATGATACATTTTAAGAGGAATTTCCTGATAAACGACTGTGCTAGAATATATTTAATATTAACTGAGCTTAAAACCATTTAAATAAATATGAAATAAAGCCAGTTTAAATGTAACTAACATTTCCCAAGTTTGAAACAGTTTTAACTCAAGGCAAAGATCATATCGAAATAATTAAAATGTGAATAATACCACCAAGTGTTTACTTTTGCCTTTAAAATAGCAAAACAATTTGAACTAAGCCTTTTTGGGGTTCCAAAATACTTCTTTTGACGAGAATCTCTCTTGTATTTAATGAAAGAAATTATTAATAAGCATCATCTTCCGATTTCTCGCCCAATTTCAAAGTGTATAATCCCCTTAACCATATATCAAAAACCCATAAGCTTGACAGACCGTGAAAAGGTTTTCCCACACACACAACTCCCCTTCTCTTTGTAATCGATAGATGATATATTCCTAGACAGCAAAAAAAAAGAGGGGGAAAAACCGGAAAATATGAAGACTTTCCAGTGACCCAAGCACTTCTTGCAATCGCTAATGACTCTCGGAATCAAACTTCTTGCAACACACAAGCTGCAAGCTATTTTCGGCAGACTCACAAATTCGCGCAACTTCAAGCTCATTTAACGATCTTTTTTTCGCCTCACTAATTGAATGCTTTGCCTTTCTGTTTTTGTTTGTGTTTTTCATTTTTTCTGTTTTTCCGCTTTTCTGGCTTTTCCGCTCTCCGCCGGATTGCAGCGCCAATACGCAAATGGACAACGATGTCACGCCCGTCTACCTGGCGGCGCAGGAGGGCCACTTGGAGGTGCTCAAGTTTCTGGTGCTCGAGGCCGGCGGCTCGCTCTATGTTCGCGCACGCGACGGCATGGCACCGATCCATGCCGCTTCACAAATGGGCTGCTTGGATTGCCTCAAATGGATGGTGAGTACCTAAGTAGTAGTCGATGCTCTGCCCCCAGTTGCTCCACAAAAAGATTCGCTTTTCGGGCAGAGCTCTTGCTCTGGCTCTGGCAGGCAATGCGGGTCACCTGCCAGACTTTAGATGCAGTCGGGAAAATTGTAAAGACTCGAGAGGGTTAGGTATTTTAAATGTTACTCTAAGGGGATTTATCTGGTTTTAAAATTTAAAGAAATATATTTATTTGTTCCTTTTTAGTTTAAAGGAATAATTTAAAGGTTTTTAAATAATTCATTTAACTCAGCTTTACAATATACTTTCTTAGATCGTAAGTAATTTTGTTTGTATCAATTTTTATGCTCAGTTCCTGAAACCGACTTTTAAATAGACAAAGAAATCGTTTCCTAAATCCAAAAAATATCTCAAAAAATCCCTTATTAAATCCTTTATCTCTTTAGCTTTTAAATATGAATTCTTGGATGATACTCAATTTATTTGTATCAAGTTCAAGCTCAGTTCCTGAAAGACCCATTTTAAAAAGTCAATCAAATCGTTTCCTAAATCCAAATAATTTCATAAAATCCCCTATTAATTTCTTTATCTCTCTCACATGCAAAAAATCTAAGAAAAATATACATAAAGCCTTAAAGTGATAGTTATTTTTCCCAGTGCAGAACCGAACTTGTTTCTTATTTTCTTAAAAGTCTTCTTTTGGGGTCTTTGGGGTCCTGTTTCGGTGATTTTAACGGGGCTCCTTGGTCTTTTTCGACCAGTTTTCTGGCCGGTTCCGGACAATTTATCAATCGAGGAATGAGAGCCTCCGTTGATGGGTGGGGGGAACCGCAGGGGGAGGCCGAATGTGGTCACATGCAAAGCGAAGTGCAGTGCACCTGGAAGACACCTCAGCGCTAACAATGGCTGGAGCAGAATTTTCTGCAGCTCTTTTTTTTTCAAGATCATCGCTAGAGGCGCGTTGCCAGTGGGAAATCACCTTTCTAAATTGAACTAAATAGTTTTCATTTGCCAACGAACGAACGACGGCTGACCACTTTCCACCGAGTATCTGTGAGATACTCTCGGCCGCCGAGAGACGTGGTAACACCAGGAGCCGATTGACGACAGCAACGAGCAATGGATTCATCTGTCGGAGGCTTCAACAGCTCTTCAGCGGCATGGAGACGTGAAAAATCAGCCAAAGTATTCGCGTTTTCAGATTGATTGACCGTAACGGACGGCTGCCGCACATAGCTGAGATATTTGGGCTATTTCCACAGACTGACTGAAGTGGCACTAAACGATCGGGGGTAAATAAACAGGCGCCGTTTGGGCAGTTGTTAACTGCGAAACTTGGTAGCATTGGGGGAAATTAGTTGTTAACTGGGAAAACTTGGTTATATTTCAATAAATTCGTTTGGGTAGTAGGTGTTCATGGGTTATTGGAAGCTTTTAACACTTGAAACTTGATAATTAGGCAAGGGAAAATGTCTCATTAGATTAAATCCTTAGAAGTTTGTAAGCAAAAGAAATGAATAATTACAAACTAGACTCAATTCCTAGAAATCTCTAAGTAAAACGTTGTAATAATTAAGATTTATACACCAATAATCATAAATAAACTAAGGAATTAAGCTATATAATTGATTAATGGTTCAACAATCAGTTAGACTTTTATTTCTATTAGAACCATTTAATTTTAAGAACCTATTCTTAGTTATATTAATGAAATCTGGAATAGTTTCTTGTTTTTGATTTTAATTGCAACCGATATATGTTTTATGTTTTATTATATTAATAAAGAAGCTCAGGAATTTAGGTAGATAGTTGATTTGTGGTTCAACTTTGAGTTAGAACCTTTTTATACCCTGGCAGGGTAATATAATTTCAATCAGAAGCACAGAACTCAGTGAAGGAGTCATTTCCGACCCTTTTATTGATCAGCATTAACAACCGAGTCGAACTAGCTATGTCCCCGGAACAATTAAATATAAAATAAAATAATACTACATTAAATTTAATATACCACAAATATTTAACAGTATTCTTTCCTGCCTTTAATTTATCTCTTTTCTTCTCATTTCCATAAAAAGGTCCAAGACCAAGGCGTAGATCCCAACCTTAGAGACGGCGATGGAGCCACGCCCCTACACTTCGCAGCCTCCCGGGGACACCTTTCCGTGGTTCGTTGGCTGCTCAATCACGGGGCCAAGTTGTCACTGGATAAATACGGGAAGTCGCCCATCAATGATGCGGCCGAAAATCAACAGGTGGAGGTAAGTGGCAGCTTCTATAAATTTTGGAATAAAAACAATAACAGATTCTCCTTTCTACTTGACAGTGCCTGAATGTCCTGGTGCAGCATGGCACATCGGTGGACTACAACGGCAAGAGCAGCTCGCAGCGGCACAAATCGCAGCAGCAGCTGCACCACCAGCAGCAGCAGCACTCGCACCAGCAACAGCAGCAGCACATGAGCAGCAGCTGCAACTCGAACTCGAACTCATCCAAGCAGACGAGTCGGAGCAACACGATCAAGTCCAAGTCCTCGTCCACCCTGAGCTCCGATGTGGAGCCCTTCTATCTGCATCCGCCGGCCATGAATGGCGGAGCCGGAGCAGGATCGGGCATGGGACTCGGCATGGCCATGAGCATGGGCATGGGCATGGGCATGGGCATTTCCAGGAAGAACAGCGATGCCCTGTACTCGCAGCAGTCGCGCAGCTCCTCGGAGAAGCTGTACAATGGATCCTCTTCGCTGGGTGGCAATCCGGGTAACAATAGTTCCTCCGGCGGTAATGGAGGCGGTGGCGGAGGAGGCGGAGGAGGAGCCTTGCTGCCCAACGATGGACTCTATGTGAATCCCATGCGCAATGGGGGCATGTACAACACACCCTCGCCCAATGGCAGCATCTCCGGGGAGTCGTTCTTCCTGCACGACCCGCAGGACATCATATACAATCGGGTGCGCGACCTCTTCGTGGACTCCGACTGCAGCAGCAGCGTGAAGCAGCACGGCAAGCTGATGCAGGCCAAGGCGGGCAACGCCATGACCATCCAAGCGGATGTCCACTCCAGCTCCAGTGGTGCCGGCAGCGGCTCCGACGAGTCCGTCTCCATCTCGTCCAGCTTCCATTCGCCGAAGCAGCAGCAGTCGTCGCATGGCCACCAGCAGCTGCGCAGCCAGAGCTTCCATCGCCACGGCAGCAGCGGCAACATCAGCAACCTGGGCGGCGCCAAGGTCAACAACTACAAGGCGCACAAGGGCCTGGGAGTGGGTCTGGGTATGGGTATGGGTCTGGGTATCGGTGGACCCGGCAGTCAGAATGGCGGCGGCGACCATGACTACGAGGATATCTATCTGGTGCGTGAGGAGTCGCGCAAGCAGCATCAGCACCAGCATTTGCAGCAGCAGCAGCAACAGCATCAACAACAGTTGCAGCAGCAGCAACACCAGGCAGTTCAGCAGCAGCAACAGCAGCAGCAGCAGCATAAATACAATGTGGGACGCTCGCGCTCCCGGGACAGTGGCTCCCACTCGCGCTCCGCCAGCGCCAGTTCCACCAGGAGCACGGACATAGTGCTGCAGTACAGCAACCATGTGAGACTCCTGAATACCTCTACTCCTTTACAATGCCATAATACCTTCTTCTTTCTCCTTTTCAGCACTTGAACAACAAGCGCAACATCAACAACAATAGCACCAGCAACATCACCAACAACATCACCAACAATAATAACAACAGCAATAACAACAATTCCAATAGCAATAACAACAACAGCCAGCTGAATCGCAACAAATCGCACTCCATCATTGGCCTGCACAGCAGCAAGTACGAGTCCTCGCTGAAGGACAACTACAGTGCCAAGAATGTGAACCTCAAGAACCAGCAGCTGCTTAACGGCGGCATCAAGAGCGACACCTACGAGAGCGTCTGTCCGCCAGAGGATGTGGCCGAGCGGACCAAGCAGACCCACAAGAACTCCATGATACGCAACAATCTGGCCGAGGCCTCGGCCAACAGCCACTCCAACTCGAACTCCAACTTGAGCAACATGAACGGCGGTGGCAGTCAAAACGGAAGGATACTCAAGCGTGTTTCCTCGGCGCCGCCCATGCAGAATGTGGCCATTGGTGAGTGGAATCTTGAAGTTATCCTAACACTCTAACCCTACTAATTGCACTGAAAACCCCTTTAGTCAATGGACCACCGCCACCGCCCTTGCCGCCACCACTGAGGGCTCCAACAACGATTCAACAACAACGGTTCAGCAGCAACGAGCAAGTGAACAACACAAATAGCACTAACAACAATGGTGGCATCTACAAGAAGAATGTATTTGCATCGAACCAGTCCCCTCCAGTTGGAGCTCTGCCGCCCCCAGTGCCTGCTCCGAATCCCACAATCACCAACAGCGATGCCGTGGACTCGGACTCTGGTCTCGAGGTGATCGAGGAGCCGAGTCTGCGGCCCTCGGAGCTGGTGCGGGGCAACCACAATCGCACCATGTCCACCATATCGGGTAAGCAATCTAGAACTCTGTTCATTTAACTTCCCTTCCGATCGGTCAGGTTTGCCTGGTAAAAAATGTACACCTGCCAGCTTTAGTTGCCGGCCAGTTTCTAAGCATTTTCTATCTCGGAGCCAGACAATAGTCTCAAAATTTTTTTCCGAAACCTTGAAGCAATCTTAGCCAAAATTGGTCTGAGTTGGAGTTGGTTGAGGGGCTGGTTAGGGGGCGGCGGTACAATGAGCAGCGCGGAAAGCAGTTCCTGCGATGTTGAGACTCCTCCGCTATGGACAGATCCCTCCGAGGGAAGTCTGGGTGCGCAAAGGTTCGAAGAGGATATTGCCAACAACAGCGAGTTCTGCAGCCAGGAGTTTAATCCGGGTGAGGACCTGATGGAGTCCACCACTGCCCCCGCGAGTGGCTCGAAGAAGCAGTCGAAGGAGCAGTACAGAAAGAATACCTGTATCATTTACAGTCCCGGGAATCCCACGCTCTTCCTCGACTCCCTGGATCTGGAGACGATGAGCGACCGGGACTGTGAGCTGCTGCAGCGCCATCTTTCTGGCGTCAAGGTGGTCCACCCGATGTGTGAGCTGTGGCCAGATCCATCCGTTGTCATTCAGGGCATGAACTCCCGAGTGACGCGCATTGCCGCCCACACAAAGTACGGCCCGAAGTCCGTTTCACCGTCTGTGAATGTCTCCTGGAGGAGCCCCGCCTGCCGCCAGTGCCGCCTCAAGAAGCTGGCCAAGCGAAGCACAACGCCGTAGCTGAAATTCAATTAATGTCCATCGGGGTCTTTCACCTGTTTACCTCGGGTTCCGCATCAACGTCATCATCATCAACTCATCATCGCATCATCGCCATGGCCATTCGTGGCTTGTGACTTGATTGATCAATTGGAGAGGAAAATTCGCCAGTCATGGCCGTGGAAATGCCCTGCAGAGTGGGGAAAAAAGCAAGCAAACCTGATCGGCTGCCTCCGAGGTGCTGGCCCGATGGGAACATCTTGATTACCTGACGATGGATATGTTGTTGCAGCTACATAGTTATTTAATTACTTCTTTTTTTGTTATGTTCCTTTTTTCCGAAAATGCAAGTTCTTCGGCCGCAATTATAAGTTTTTTTTTTTTGTTTTCGAGGGCGATGCCAATTATTTTGGCCAGGAAAACGGCTGTTTAGCCGCTTGACTAATTATTAATTAGTATGAAGCTCAAATGGACGGTTTCCTATCCAATTTGGAGAGAGACAATACCCCTCATTATCACACTATAAATATCGGGGATCCGACTTAATTGCCGCAATGGTCGTAACTACTGAAAAAAACAAAGCGAAGAAAAATGCGAATGATAGCTGCCATGTTTGACATGTGTTGGCTCCGATTTTTCATTTGTTAATTGACCATTATGGAAGAGAAAGGGGGAGGAGGAGCTGGTGTTGGAGCTGGTGTCGGAGCTGGAGTAGGAGCTGGTGTTGGAGGAACTTGGGGGCTCGGAGGAGAGGCTTTAATTGAGCCTACGTTCACACGATAAGGCGGCAAAGATCCGTGGAAAAAGGCAGCGAAAACAAAGAAGTGGAAGTCGATTCAGTTGGAAAAGTGGAAGTGCCAGCGATGAAGCGAAGAAAATAATCCCAGCCACTTGACTCTCGTATAAGTCATGAGGTGCACTGGGAAAAATTAGGACCAGCTGGGAAATTGATTTATTTATTTGTTCAATGGATATTTAAATATAAATTAAGCTACAGGTTAAATATCAGCCATGACTGTGGAGTCTTTAGGCTTTAGGTGGGAAATTATAACATTTTTTTTGAGGGAATAATCTTATTTTAAATTTAAATCAAAAGCTTAATTTGCAAGGTTAAATCTTTTGATATTTATACATTTTAATGTAAAGCAATATAAGCTTTTTTATTTATTTTTTTATCTTTGATTATTTTTTTTTTTTTTTGATTGGTTTGTAGAGGTATTTTTTCTATTTATAGGTCTTATTCGAGACTCTACTATTAGAAGATGTAGATGTTTGGCTTCCGCCACAAAATGCTCTTCTCTTTTTATATTTCTTTCATTTTTTTTCTTTTATTAAATCCTTGGGAACTTCTTGGTTTTATGTTAGATATATAGATCAATTATTCCCACATATTTTCCTCGGTGCCTAATCAATGATCTATGGCCCACGACGACAACATCATTGTCAATGGTATTGCTGGGGTTAGAGGTAGGCCTTTCCTCGTAAATAGTTACATACATGTTCCATACCCCAAACTGCGATGAGGAAGCAATTTCCCAACAAGCCGCGGCCATAATTGTGTGTCCCACAAGCCACCCACAACCAACCATCCAACTATTCAGCCATCTAACTATCCAGCTATACCCCTATCTACCTATCCACCTATCCACCTATCCAGCTATCCACATCCACATCCACCTATACCTCCTACTCCTCCTGGCAATCGTGGCTCGTGGATCTGCGAAAGTTTTACCAACGAAAGTGAACGTGTTTTTGCGAAGTGGCCATGGCCATCGCGGAGCCCGGAGCCCGGTGTCGGCGTCTTGGGTGAATAACTTTGGCGATGGCTTGAACTCACTTCAGGCTGCCAGCGACGCTCGCAGTGGCAACATCGTCAACTCCAATTCGAAGTTTGTACTTAAACTTCAACTCCAATTTGGCTTTGCGTTGTCCTCAAGTTTTCCGGTCATCCTTTTCCGCTCGCTCGCTCCCGAGAATGTGACTTGTGCTTGAATTATATAGAAACTATATAGATCTCATTGCCTCGAACAGAATGAACATGCTGGGCTCGGTGAAGATCCACAAGAACTCGCGGCGGAATTACTTCACTCTCAGCTTTCAGCGTTTCGATATCTTTCGGTGTAAGTGCTGTTGATGTGAATGTTCAATTTTAATAATTAGAAATTGTAATTAAGGAAGTGCTTTGAGCAGATTTTTAAGTTTCATAAGAATCTGAACTTCAAGGAAGTGATTTAACTGAATGTTCGTTTTAATAATTAGAAATCAGACATAAAGGAAGTGCATTTAATCAGTTTGTTATATTTCATAATGATTAAACGGGAGTTAAATGAAGTGCTTTAATCTGAATGTTCCATTTATTAATCATAAATTAGACATTAAGCAAGTATACTACAGCTTTCAGTGCTTTTTTATTCAATGCTGTGACTTCATTTATAACAAAGAAACAAACATAGAGAGAGTGCGGTTTAATAAGTTGCAATTTTATTAATGTTTAGTGAAGATGCCTTAAGCTATAGATTCTGATATAAACAATATTTATTTGTTTATTGTCTGCTGTCCTTTTTTCAAGTGTTTGTCAGATCAACTTCAAGAGTACTTTGGTCATAGAGTTGATGGCTTAAAAAAATGGCTTAAGCCTTGTAATGAACTTAAATTATGTATTCGGTTTATTAAGTATATACTAGTTTTTTTTATAAACAAAGAACACAGTGCTTTTTAGCTCCCTGAACATAAATATTCTAGAACAAGTATACATTGATACTCATTTCAAATTCGATTTCATTCAATACAGAAGTAAGCAAGAAAACTTGTAAATTTTAGATCCCAAAGATCCTGCAACTTACTCTATTATTCCAAAGAATTTTAGAGAAGTTTAAAAATTAAATTTGATCTATCGTTTTGTTATTTAAAATTATAAAAGTATCTTTTTTAAATTGAAATACAACAATTAGATTTGTAACCTTAAAATAACATATCAAAAGTGTTAGCCTAATGAGCGGTGAGTACCAACAATATATCGGGATTTTGACTTTGCACTCGTTAAACCACCAACGAAACCGACCTGTGGACATCAATGCCAATTTCAAATTTCTCCCCAGACCCGTTGCTCAAATTAATAGACAAAATGTGTGTGGGGGACATGTGGGGAGGAAAAATTCAGTTTTCGCATTTCGTTTGCTAGGTTTTCATGTCGCCAAAGCTGCAAGTCGCTAGTTGCAATGCATAAATTCAGTTCAAACTGGCTCGACTCGATTTTGAGTGGTTTGACCATAAGTTGGGGCAGCCATGAACTGATCCACCAGCTCCAGCTCCACCACGTAATGATTGCCGGGAAAAACGAGTTACCAAAGGCCGTGAAAGTTGGAGCAACGCGGTGATCGGGTTTAGATGGGGTCTCTGCCCAATTACTGTCTGCCTGCAAATTGAATAAAGAAAGACATGGGCCACTAGCAGCAGAGCTGCCACATAGATTGTGGCTTATTTGTATGGGGAATACTCCCACGATACTCCATAGTCTGCAGCTTGGAGCAAGTCATTCTTCCGTGTGATCATTTCCCAGTCTTATGGGGCTTAGATTTGAGTAAGGAAGTATCCAGGAACTCTGCCGAAGTAGCATCTTTTTTCCGACTCTTATGAGGCTTGGAATTGTGTAAGGAAGTATCCAGGAACTCTGTCGAAGTAGCAGTGGTTTCCCAGTCCTATGAGGCCTTGATTTGAGTTACCAAAGCAGGGGACTCCCTGTTTTCCCAATTTCTATGAGGCTTAGATTTGTGTAAGGAATTCTATTAGAGTAGCATCTATTTTTGGGCAATCTCCTCGTGTCACCTTTCTTCTGAAGCTTAGATTTAATTAACTAAAAATCAGGGAACTATCAAAGTCCCAACTGTTTTGGACAATCTCCTCGTGTCACCGTTTTTGAGAGCCACATTTAAATGAACGGCTATCAGGCGGCGACACCCTTAAGCACCTCAAGTGCAAGTGCCCCCTTATCACCTTAGAGCCCAAGTGGAACTTTTTGCTCTTTACTTGCCCCAAAGGCTATCTAATTAAAATATATACGATTTGCGTATCTCTGACTAATGGGTAATCATATCGCCAACTGGTAAGCCCCAGAAAGCGTAGAACCCAAAAACAAATGTGGCGTTGGGAGGCTCTTAAAATAAAGTATATCATTATAATAAACATTAAATTTATAAATTTCTTGAATTTCTAAGTTAAACTAGACCCTTTACTTGTGTTATTATTTGTAGGATTTTTCCTTACCTTTTCCCCCACTTAGTTTCCCTCACTTCTTGGTCATTTGTCTGCCAATTTATAGACTCAACTCAACTCAAGTTTAATTTATTTACTTGCCTTGGTTTTGGTATGCAACTGGGGCCTGTGTCTGGTGAAAGGCGCCTACGCAGCCAGGCATTGTACCTGGGCTGCTGCTTGAAGCTCCTCGGATCTTCGTAGTTTCTTATTTTCTTGCCGCCTTATTTTCCCATTTTCCGTTTTTGTTTTACTTATTTTCCCACTTAGTGGCTGGCTGCTCAAGTTAGCATGACCAGCGTCAGACTGATAACTGCTAACCCACAAAACTCATAAATAAATTTGTTCAATTCCAGCGAACAAGAAAGCCAAGCTGCTCAATGCCAGCGGCGGTGGCGGTGGAGGTGATGGTAGCAGCTCCAAGGCCAAGGAGGAGGAGTCCCTAGGAGATGTCACTCCACGAAACGGCATCTATGGCTACTCGGAGGGCGGCAAGGGTCAAAGGAGCAATGGCAACTACCAGGGACAGCAGCAGCAGCAGCACTACCAGACACAGCAGCAGCAGCAGCTGCATCACAGTCACCAGTACACACCCAGTCTCTATGGAGGCGGCTCCTCCGCCGAGGATCACTACGAGCTCACCCAACACCAGCAGCAGCATCAGCAGCAAATTTACGGCGAGTCTGGCCATGGTTTGGGGGGCAATCCCGGCCTGCCAGGCGTACAGCGGACGGGCGGACCCAATCTGGTCAACAAGCAGCTGGTGCTGCCGTTTGTGCCGCCCAGTTTTCCCAATAAATCACAAGACGGCATCACGCACCTCATCAAGCCGTCGGAGTATCTCAAGAGCATCAGCATCGACAAGCGTTCGTGTCCATCCTCCGCCCGGTGAGTGAGCTTATCCCCCAGCCTCCCGTCCTAATCCTAGTCCAAGTCGGACGCCGAGTCCGAGTCCGAGTCAGAGTCCGAGTCCACTTTCAATTAGCAGATGGCAGCCGATTTAATTTGGCTGCACATCTCGTGCAGCGGCTGTTATAATTAGTATTGGCGGTACAGTTGCCTCAATTAGCCAAAAAAAAAAACACAAGAAACAGCCAAGATACATGGCTGCCAAGACGCTTGGCTGCCGTTGGGCAATTAGCAGCTTGCTGCCAGTGATGCTGGGTTTTAGTTTACAAATTATAAAAGATAGCTGAAATATAAGATACACTTTTACAAATTGTATTTTAACAAATTTATTTTAACAAATTAAGATCAATTTTAACAAAGTAAATCAAGACCAGCGGTAGACTTTTGGTAAAGAATTCTTTAAATTTATAACAAAGAAGCTTAACTTGTAACAATTTTGGTAAAGATAAAGCTTAAAATTCATTAAAGAGTGCGCCAGAACCTGTATTTGGGAATTTTAACACCACAACTTAGCTGGGGAATATTTTTAAGTGTAACTAATTGACTCTACTAGTTGTAGTATTATTAAAGAGCCAAACTTTGTCTAGGAAAATGTAGTAAAATTTCATAAAAACGTACAAAACAAGCTAAAAACAAAACAATAATAAAATATAATACAAGCTTGGCTTCTAAAAACCTCCAAGCTCAGCTAGAAAAAAGCCAAGCTTGCTGCACTTGGTCCGCCGCTCAAGAGTGCATGAAATTTTATGCGTGCCACTTTGCGGCCTGCCACTTCTTTGTGGCACATAGCGGCAACGGTTAAACACGCCGATGTGGCAGCTGCAGGTGCAACTGCAACTCAGTTGCAATCCGAAGATGATACTGCGCACACGCCACGCCTGGCGCAGGTGGGGAGCTCATCCTCCCAAGCCAAACACAAGCCAAACCCAACACCCAACCCAACCCATCTCCAGCCACATTTAGCCACCTAATCCCACCTAATCCAGTGAAAGTTGCCTCTAAACAATGCCTAATGCCTCTCCACAGCTCCACGGACACGGAGGACTATATGCAGATACAGATCGCCCAGCAGCAGCAGCAGCAGCAACAGGTGCACCTCTCGCAGCATCAACAGTCGCATTCGCACCACCAGCACCCCCACCCACATCCCCATCCACATCCGCTCCACCAGCATGGACTTGGAATGGGAGGCGAACAGCCACCATTGCCGCCGCCGCCTCCACCACTGCCCCATGGAATGCTGCCGCCGCAGCCGCTGGTGCCGATGATGAGCATGGCCAATGGGGGCCAGGATGCCACCATGTCCGGCAAGTCATCGCACATGCCGAAGAAGCCGCACGGAGCGACGCCCAGTAGCCAGGACACGGCCACCCGGAAGCAGCACCAGCCGCTCTCGGCCATCTCCATACAGGACCTGAACAGTGTCCAGGTGAGGCAGAAGCAGGAATGCCCACAGAAGGATTTTATAGATAAATATATGACGTATCCCTACAGCTGCGCCGCACAGACACCCAGAAGGTGCCGAAGCCCTACCAGATGCCCGCCCGCAGCCTGAGCATGCAGTGCCTCACCTCCGGCACGGACACTTACCTCAAGTCCGACCTGATTGCCGAGCTGAAGATCTCCAAGGACATACCCGGCATCAAGAAGATGAAGGTGGAGCAGCAGATGGCCAGCCGAATGGACTCGGAGCACTACATGGAGATCACTAAGCAGTTCACGGCCAACAACTACGTGGACCAGGTGAGTAGAGGCCGCATTTCGCATTCGCAATGGAGCGCTGGCTAAGTGGCGGGGCAAAGATCTACTTGCAGATACCCGAGAAGGACCAGGCCGGCAATGCGATCCCCGACTGGAAGCGCCAGATGATGGCCAAGAAGGCGGCCGAGCGGGCCAAGAAGGACTTCGAGGAGCGGATGGCCCAGGAGGCGGAGTCGCGTCGCCTCTCCCAGATACCGCAGTGGAAGCGCGATCTGCTGGCGCGGCGCGAGGATGCGGAGAACAAGCTGAAGTAAGTGGGTGCGAGTGGCAGGTGGCAGAGGGAGGCCTGGCCTCACTGTCCTTCTAACCTTCTTACAGGGCGGCCATCTACACGCCCAAGGTGGAGGAGAACAACCGGGTGGCGGACACCTGGCGGCTCAAGAACCGCGCCATGTCCATTGACAACATCAACATCAATCTGGCGGGCATGGAGCAGCACTACCAGCAGATCCAGTACCAGCAGCAGCAGCAGCAGCCCCAGCAGCAGCACCAACAGCAGCAGCAGCAGCCCCTGCCGGTGGCCAACAAGGAGAACCATTCCGATCCGGATCAGGAGCACCAGCACCAGCAGCAGCAGTCGGGTTCCGAGATCCTAGAGCCGCCGGAGGGCCAGCGGCCAACAGAGGAGGACGAGGAGGACAACATCATCCCCTGGCGGGCACAGCTGCGCAAGACCAACAGTCGCCTCAGCCTGATCTGATTCCGAAGCATCATCCTTCCTCCCAAGTGGTGCATTTTTTTTGTTTTTTTTTCTCATAACTTAATATAAATTATAAAAGAAATAAAGCATTAAAGTAAAATCCCTAAAGCATGTGCAATTAAAAACCCTAACTGTAAACCCTAATGGCTAAGCTTAAGTTAAAGCGAAGGATAACTAGTTGCTTGTACTATATGGCATTATCATTATCATAACATAATTATTATTATCTTATTTGTATTTCTATTTTTATTTTTATTATTTTTATAACTTTTTTTTTTGCATAAAACCTATTGTTATTCCTACGGGGCAGAATCGTATATATTTAATCTCAACCACTGTCCTTGAGCTCTTTTCCGGTGTTGTACTTTTATCACTTGTAATACTTGTGTGTTTTTTTTTTTTTATTATTATTAATATATATTTCGTCGTGACTCGTCTTGAATTTATTAAGTAATGGCATTAATTTAATTGTCTTGGCTAAGCATTTTTTTATTGTTATTTGTTTTTATATATGCTGCTCAAACAATACTACTATTAATTGCAAGAATACCCAATTTACATATTACATTTATGGATAAACAAGCGAATGAACGAATCAATAAATACATACATATAATTTAAAGGTTTATTGGAGGTTCTAAATACAAAGGGGCTTTCTGCGGGGGGTAAAATAATATAAATAAATGCTATTGAACTTTGCTTTTTTATCGTTGAAGAGTTATAGCATTTTTTTAGTTCTTTTCATATTTATTTTTATACGAAACCCGCTTGAATAATTAGGCAAGGTGCAAAAGTACTTACTATCTCTGCTATAATTGAAAACTGATTAAATCGAAAGTGTGACAAAAACAAAACTTAACTGAGCTATGAGTAGTTGCTATGAGTTTTTAGTTATGTTTATGAATTATGTTGTATGTATTAATTTATTACCTTAAAATTAAATCTAACAACATAAAAGCTCACTTATTAATATAGAGCATTAGCTATTGTGTGAGTATTTACGGGTTAAGATATTTTATTGCAGGAAAAATACTTTTAAATATTAAAATATAGTGCGAAGTTAGGCATTTTCTCAATTTAGGCAAATTTTAAGCAGTTAAAAAGTTTAAAAATTTAAATACGTTCATAACCCATAAGGTTTAAGCAATTAAAAATCTATATTTATTATACCCTTGCAGGAAATTATAATTTTTGTCAGAAGTTTGCAACGCAGTGAAGGATTCAAATTCGACCCTATAAATCATGTATATTCTTTATCTGCATCGACTGCCGAGTCGATTTAGCATTGTCTGAGTGAAAACAAAAATGTTACATTTTTTCAAAATTTTTAAGGGGTTAAAATTGTAAAAAAAAATATGCGAAAAAATTCATTTTAAAATAAATTCAGTATGCAGATTGTTAGCCTTGTAACAAACTCAGAACAGTTTCCTAAATTGAAATTCATGTATTTTAAGCTTGGTTATTATATTTTTAAGCTTTAATTATTTATATAAATCAGTGTTTAGTATATCAAAAGGAGTACTAAATGGAAAGATAAAGCCTTGGTAAAATACGCTTTTTTGTTACTAGATATTTCTCAGTCGAAAAGCATTCCTACTTCATTTGAAGCCTTTTTTTTAATATACCCATTACCCACAGTTAATAAAAAAAACCAAAAAATATATAGAAGACGATTGCAACCCCTTTCAGATACTTTTACACACACTTTAACCTCCTTGTTCCGGCTAAAGGTCAGTCTGCATATAGATCCCAACCACTCTAATGTACCGAACAGCTGTCGCGCTGATCACTCGACACCTTGATAGTTGACTTTTCCAAGGGTTTTGTTTTGATTGCCGCCTCTAAAATTAACTCGTGCAAGCTTCGCGGGAGCAACAGTCCACCCGGCCCGCAGATTGTGCAGGTGCTGCCCAGCATCGAGGAGGAACGTGGGTGGCAGATACGCGGGCCGCCTCTTAGACCCCACTTCATCGACTACCAAACAAATACCAACCCACCCACCGCCGCCGAAGGAAGCCCCCACTATCTGGATCTCGCGATGTTTCCATTGTTTCCACGCTGCATAGATAGTGGCCAATTAGCTTCGGACTTGGTGGGTCTTAATTAAACGCCCGCGCTACATATCAATGGCATATTAATTTACCAAAAATATATGTGCAAATCGGGCCAGATAGATCGCCACTCGACGACTCGACCACTGGCTGATAGGCCGCCGGCGGATCTTCTATATAAGCAAAGCCCGCGGATCAGCCGGCAAACATTCGCCAGTGAATCCCTCCACCAGCAACATGAAAGTGATCAGCCTGTGCCTCCTGGTTGTGGCCTCCGCCAGCTTCCTGCTGGCCAACGTCAGCGTAAGTCCAGTTGCCAAGGAGCTCCTCTGGGGCAGCCCAAGTGTGTACTTCAAGTGCAGATGTACTTGCTATCTCCGGCGCGGTCTGATAAGACCTAAAGTGTGACAAAAACAAAGAGATACTCATTTTTTTTTAACATTTTTGTTTACCCCACTTACTATCTACGGAGTTTGTGTAAGAAATAAATTCTATAAAGTATAAAGTGAAACGAATATTAATATTTAAAATCTCCAACAGAGAAAAGTAGAATTTTTTAAAGTGCCTGAAAACCCAAAACATTATTCCCAAAAAAAAGCAAACAAGTTTGTTAAAAAAGACCTTATCTTCATTATAAGTACTTCCCCATTAATTTGTTGGCTTAAAACTGCATTCCAGGCCAATGCCGTGGAGTCCTACGATGACATGTACGACCTCGAGTGGGATGTGTCGGGCCTGATTGGCGAGCTCTCGGCTCTCGAGGACATGGACGGCGAGTACATGGATGTGGAGGCCTTCGGCTTCATCGGCGCCTGCAAGAACATTCTGTGGAAGGGCTTCAAGGGCGCCAACGGCACCCTCTGCATCATGAAGGAGGTGGTCAGCGTAATGGGCGCCTGCACCGACTACTTGGATAACATCGGCCACTGCACCGTGAAGGTGCCCAAGGACGTCCAGGCCATTATTGACAATGCCAAGCAGATGATCACCATTAGCAACAACATTATCCATCTCCGCTCCCAGCTGTGCAGCTCCTCCACCACCACCAGCTCCAGCAGGAGTGTGGCTTCCGCCACCAAGAACTCGTTCAAGTGCTTCATCAAGCTCTTCAAGGCCACCATGGGCCTCGTCCGCCGCATGAACCTGATGATCAAGCAGTCCGGACGCCTGCCCTCCGACACCGCCTCCTGCTTCGTGGGCGCCACCAAGAGCGTGGTCGCATCCTGCAACGCCTTTGTGCCCAACATCAACACCTGCATCGCCAACATGTAGAGGTTGTGGGGTTGCAATAAAACCATGAGATTATGAGCAATCTGTGAGGGTTTTCTGTCTTATTCGAAAGGGAGAACATCACTTTTATTTTACCAAGAAGTTCGATGGGGATATTAGCTTAAAGTATTGCCTACCTCTTGGCATAGGCACACGGGGAAGGGTTCTCTAGAGAATCTTAACAAAATCCAGGGCAGGCAGAAATCAAATTTGATAGAGCTTTAGAAAGTTACAAACTAACGAACAAAGTTAGAATGAAATCACCACCATTTATGGGTAGTTA
>JAEIHY010004875.1:0-22159 GCA_018904565.1 Drosophila tsacasi
CCTTTCAAAGGCCACACAAACTTTTATACTATAAACATACAATACTCTTGGGTTATTCCTGTGATCACCATTGGTATTAGACTTAAAAGTCTGTATACAAGAAGTTCCTGGTAAGTTAATAAGGCTCAAGTATGGGACTCAAATATTAATCAGTTCTCTAACGTTCTCTAAACTTCCCTAAAGTCATCTTAAGTTCCCTAAAGCTATCCCAAGTTCTACAAAATTCCCTAAAGTTATCCCAAGTTCTACAAAGTTTCCTCAACTCCCCTAAACTTCTCCCAGTGCAAAAATTGTGCTTGGTTTGCCTTTGGACCTTGGAGTGCTGGGCGCCCGTCTCGTCCGTCCAGCAACAGCATGTTGCAACAACACTCGACAGCGGCAACCTGTGGAGCCTGCGTGCCATTAGCCACGGAGCATGAAACAAAAGCCGAGAGGAGACGAGACGAGCTGAGCCAAGATGCAGGCTTGGGCACTCGAATGGAATGGAGGTGGAAACGAGTACAGTGGAGTGGAGCCAAGTGGAGGACTGCCACAATGCATTTGCGATAAATGGCAGGCCTGGAAGGCTGGTAGGCCCTTAAAAGACCACGACCAAGACGGCGACGACGACGACGAAGTGAAAGATTTGCGCAGTGAGATAGCTCATTTTGGACCTGAGCCGGGTCTGGGCCAGTTCTTCGTTTGTTACCTTGGCTAATCGGCGGCTATGTAAGATGGTTGTTGTACGTGCGGCGACAGAGCACAGCCTCGGTATCAGCCTCAAAGTCAAGACCACGAACGTGCTGCTCCTGCTCCAAGTTGCTGTTGCTGTTGCTGTTGCTATTGCCTTTGCCTTTGCCTTTGCCTCTGCTTTTTCCTGTTGTTGTTGACACCGCGCAGTAACATTGGACCCCACCTCATCTCACCTGAGCGCAGATCAGCTCAGCTCAGCCGACCGCAGCCGCATTCCGAAATGTAAGGATTCATGCAGCTCCAAGGGCCGCCCCACTGGCATCAGCAGCAGCCCAGGCAAGGTCAATAAATCCAGAATCCACTCGTGATTAGTGATGGCTGAGGCATTATTTCTGAGGCCCAGCTGGGGTGCCACAAGACCAGAGATAGCCTCAAGTAAAATCAAAGGGAATAAGCAGACAGGCTATGAAAATTTATTATTTATAGAGAACTTTTCGAGTCTATAATATTTATACAAATATTTCAGTAGAAGCTTGAATAAATTCAATCTTAAATCATAAATATAACTAAAACCAACAATTGGACTTCTATTTATAGAAGTAAGCTATCATTATTAAGTAAATACAAATAAATATAACAAACTCCTCAGAGGTCAGCTAAAAATAGCGAAAAGCAAAAGCCAGCTTAACGCTTCTCTTAATAGCTTGTTCCTATCGATCTTCCAGAGAGCTCTTCTTAAAGATCTTTCAGAACAAAGCCATAAAATAGTCATTTATTAAACCGTTTGCTGGATCTTGCCTGCTTGTCACACACAGCAACTCCAAACAAAGCACTCATAATTAGATGAAAATTAATTTCAGATCGAAGTTCGAACATTCCGCATATTCGAATATTCAAATTCCAATGCTATTCATTTTTTGCGGCTCATTTGCTCATTTGCTTATTTCAAATGAAAATGATTACTTCTGCTGCCGCTGGTGTTGGTGTTGTTGCCCCTGTTGCTTTGTGTTTTTTTCTGTTTTTTCTGAGTGTGTGCAGTCAGAGTTTCGAACTGAAACCGGTTCCAGAACCGCGTTGGCCGTTACCAAAGCTTCGAGAGTTCCAGCTCCAGCTCTCTGAGACCGGAGAGCAATCTCACGAAGCGATCTGGTGGCCGATCTCTGCCTGTGTGTGTACAAATTTCCTAAGAAACGATGCCTCAGCATCCACAGTCCGAGGAAGAGAGCGTCAAATAGGGGGATCTGGCCAAAATACTGGGACGGGACTCCATCACTTCCAGTGACTCTCGCTTCCTCAGCTGCAGAGTTGCACCCAGCGAGTGGGGAGTCGTGACCGCCTCGTAACCGCCTCGTGACCGCCTTGTGACTCTTCAGCGAGTCGCAACACATTCGCTTGAGGAAGAGTTTACAGAAGGACTTGAGAAATTTAATGGGATTCAGTAATACAAATAATATTTGGTCGGGATATATTGAGATAAATAATAAGTAAACAAACTAAAAACTTATGACTTCGATGCCTGTACAAGCGTAGCAGAGCAAAAATTAGGTCTTCTCATAAAGAAATATGTTTATAAAATAATATTTCTCAGCAGCAGTTTCTTAGTTTTCACCTTAAAATTAAGTGCAACATCCAAACGATCCATTGATAATGAGAATATATTCTTGGTATTTTTGACTGGCCATCTAAGGTTATCAAGAACCTCTTAGAAAACCGCACAACAAAATATAAGTTCAAGCCACATAACATTTATTATCTCTCAATATAATCCACAATTTCAAATATAAAAAATATTAAGAACCCAAAATATATAAAAATTCTATGAATTCCCATTAAATCCATACACTGAAACCTCTATAAAAGCTCAGGGCCTGGCCTTCTGCCTTTTCAGTACGAAACTCAATATGATTATCTCCGAAACCTTCTTCATCCTGCTTTTGTGCGTGACTCTAATTAATGGACAGGATTCAGTTTTCATGCTGGAAGCCAATTGCGGAACCTTAAAACTGAATCCTCGAGATAGAATAATAAACGGTCTTACGGCAAATATCATAGAACATCCGTGGATGGCATTTATTTCCACCACAAAAAAGTGTGAGTGGAGTGTAGCAATTATTTTATTATTTATTATATTTAAATGATGTATTTATATCAGGTTATGAAAACCCTGCCAGAATCTGCTCAGGCCAATGTGGGGGTACACTTATCACAAACAGTAAGTCTGTAAATCTGTAATCCATAATCCTTGATTTTAAATATAAATTGTATTTACTTGCCAGGCTTTGTACTCACAGCTGCACATTGCGAGTTGTTTATATCTAGGTAAGTGGCTTTAAAGTACTTTTTTAGAATCAAACTAAGATAGTTTCCAATCTTAGAGAAATTCATAATTAAACTTAATTGTAGGACAACTGTTACCCTGGGAAAGCTGAGTGCATATGCCATCAGTGTTGGCCTCGCTGAAATTATACTTCATCCGGGTTACAGAGGAGGCGAATATCCCAACAATGATATAGCCCTGTTGCGACTGGCCAGGACGGTGATGTATTCCGGTAAGCCGTAACCATTTTTCCATCGAGGCCTCTTTTCTAACCCATTCCTTTACAGACTTCATCAAGCCCGTCTGTGTGACGAACTACCGAAATCTCTTAAATTTGAACTCACTCAAGTTTGCCACAGGTTGGGGCATCACGGAGCAGGGTGATGTGAGCAAGGTGCTGCGGAAAACCCAGTTGTGGCTGTACGATCGCTTTAATTGCCTATCCGAATTCGGATCCCTGAGTTCGTCCCAGATCTGTGCCGGAAGCCAGAACTCCGACACGTGCCATGGAGACTCGGGAGGACCACTTACGGGCTACTATTTCCTGGACGGCAAGTATCGAGTGACTCAGCTGGGAATTGTCAGCTACGGGAACGAAGAGTGCAATGGTCTCGGGGTCTATACCAATGTTATGCGTTATTATGACTGGATAGTGAATAACATTTTATGGCGGACTCAAGCCACGCCAGCCCCAACCCAAAGTCCAAAAGGATCCAACTTGAGAAAGGTGCATAACTGGAATTCCAATGGTTATTACCAACCAGAATGGCATAACCAAAACAGATTTTTATAAACTTAATATTCAAGCTTGAATACTGTTTAAAATAGTCTCAAAAAGTTCAACAGAACTCTTAATTCTGAGAACTCATCTGTGGTTATCAGCCGTCGGTATATGTAAATGCATCAATTATTACTTTGACCCCAGAACCCAGGCTTATCTCCAGAATAAAAGAATAACAAAATGTCTTGTGTCGCCATGGGACTAGTTAGTCAGTGATTCAAAATGAAGCTCAGTGGAAGTCTCATTGTCCTGCTAACCTGTGCAATTCTGGGATATGGTCAAGACTCAGTTTCATTCCTGGAGCCCAATTGCGGAGTTTCTACTTCAAGGGCGCGTAATTCAAGATCGCGTAATTCAAAATACAGAATAATTGGTGGTGTACTGGCCGATGAGTTTGAAAATCCCTGGATGGCATTTATCAGCAGCAACGTCAATTGTGGCGGCACCCTTATCACAGGACGTAAGTCAATCTGAAAACTGAAAACTCATATTCCAAACTTATCAAGTCAAGTTTAGGATTCGTGCTCAGCGCTGCTCATTGCATGACTGGCCATCCAACGTGAGTAATTTCGAGGGGTTTCCCTCTCAGAAGATCGTATTTACACTTCTTTACCCTTTTGTAGGACTGTATCCTTGGGCGTGTACGATAGGTCACGCAGCAATCCAAATGCCATTCAAGTTTCCGTCGATCTACAAATACCTCATCCGCATTACACAAATGCCAGGAGAGACATCAAGCACGATATAGGCCTGTTTCGACTGGCGAGGAGAGTGCAGTATACGGGTGATAAACCTTCTATATAGTATTAAGTCAAGTTAATAAAAATAACTCCTTGTAACTTGTAGAATTCATCCGGCCCATCTGTCTGCCGACCAACTACAATCCTCTGGCCAGGACTACACAGCTGACTGCCACCGGCTGGGGCAAAACGGAGCAGGGAGTGGTTAGCAATGTGCTGAAGACAACCACCTTGACGCAACAAAATCGCGGCATTTGCTCCTCCACATTTGGGAACAACGTGGACCAGTCGCAGATCTGTGCCGGAGCCCCCAACTCCCACACGTGCAGCGGAGACTCGGGAGGTCCCATCTCGGCCATTTATCCCATTGCCGGCACCAAACGCGTCCTTCAGCTGGGAGTTGTCAGTTACGGAGATCAATTGTGCCGAATGGTTGGGGTCTACACGAATGTTATGCACTATATGGGCTGGATCACGAGTGTTGTTCGAAGGGGTGGAGGTCAACAAACAGCGCCAGCACCAACCCAGAGGCCAAACCACAACAATAATAATCATGGCAACTCACCGAATTACTACTATTACCCTTACGTCAATACTCCCGTTAACTATAACCCCAATGGCTATTCTGCCAGTTATTATGTTCAAAATGGCTATACTCCCGCTTACTATAATCCCTATGGCAATTCTGTTGGTTATTATGGCAATATTCCCGTTACCTACCCTGGAAATTATGCTCAACCTTATCTGGTATATGGTTAATTTTGTATAATAAAATGCAAAACTGATGCCTTGTATTACCTGTATTTTTAATTGGCTTTAAATTATTGACTGCAATGGTCTCGGGGTCTATACCAATGTTATAATGCCAATAATGACAGGCTCAGGATACATGCTTAACAGGAAACCTAATGATAATCACCAGCCAAAATGACATTACCAAAATAGAAAAACGAATTAAACAATTTCAAGTTTGAATATTTAAACAAATAAACACCAGCACCAACCCAGAAGCCGAACCATAACATGGGACATTAATAATAATAATTTTATTATTAAGATTATAGAATGAAACCCCAGAGCTGAGCTCGATCTGAATATGGTCTTATCTGCTGAGTTGACACCGTTCAACCTACTAAATGCCCGTTCCCGATCTACAATCACTTGATTCGCACAGTTCGAAGATGAAGTTCGGGGAGAAGACACTACTGGCAGTACTGACAGTATTGGTTTACTTGTCGCTATCCCACAGCCAGGAAGCAGGCGAATTTCTGGAGGAGCCTTGTGGCCTTCCCCCGCAACGAAACAAAGTCGTTGGAGGCCGCATAGCCCTAATAGCCACAACGCCTTGGATGGCAATTATTATAGGTCCGGAGGGTTTCAGGTGCGGTGCCACACTTATCACAAGCCGTAAGTACTCGTGTTTTGTATTGTCCAGGAAAGCCCAGCTGACGACCTTCAACCCACAGGTTTCGTCCTGTCGGCCGCCCACTGTATCGGTGGTGGACCACTGTGAGTAACTAGATGCTATCGATGATATATAGATGCTATAGATTCTATATAACCCCACAGCAAGGTGCGTTTGAGCGAGTTCGATCGAGAGACAGAGCAGGATTGCCGGCACTTGCGGTGCATTGACCAAGCAAAGGAGTTTGATGTGGATGCCACATTCATCCACCAGGCCTATGAACAGCAACGCCACGATTTGGCTCTGTTAAGACTGGCCCCAAGGGTCCAGTACACAGGTGCTGTTATCTACTGACATACGAATAGGATATATGTCCTTCAAGTCCCTATTTTTTGCAGCTGACATCTCTCCCATTTGTGTGCTCTTGAGGCCCTCGGTTCCGCATCTGGAAGATCACATCCGAAAATTCAGTGTCTACGGCTGGGGTAAGACGGAGACTGGACAATCGAGTCGATTGCTCCGGAAGACCACGCTATATAATCTGAACCGGACCGCCTGCGCAGAGCAGTATCCGGATGCGAACATCGATCGCGATCACATCTGTGGCCAACGCTTTGGGGCCAGTACTTGCAACGGTGACTCTGGCGGTCCCCTGGGCGCTAGGATAATATATAATCGCAAGGATATAATGGTCCTGTTTGGCATAGTCAGCTTCGGCGGAGAGATTTGCGAGAATGCCACTGTCTTTACGAATGTTATGGCCCATCTGGATTGGATCCAGAACATCGTTCGCATAGGAGAGAGTGTTAGCGCTCAATAAATACCCCTTAATACTTGCAGGGCTTTTTATTATTATGATAATTATATCCTTGAAAAATGTTGGTGATGTTGCTTTCTTATATTTGTAATAAATCTATTCTCTGCTGGGTTCCCAATAATAATATAGAAAGTTTAATATTCCAATTTAAAGCAAACATGAAATATTGCAATGTTGAGTGTATAAATTAGCAAGTAAACAAAGACCAAGTACCCGAATTCCGAGAATTAAAGTCTGATTACAGCTTTAAAAATAAACGTCTTCAACGAGAGCTGATAAGCCACTCTTATTAAGGCACAGACTCTGCCAAGTATCACTCAGTTCGAGGTTCTCAACTTAAGCTGATGATAATGGAAGCTGCAGCCGTGTTGTTTGTTTGTCTGGCTCTGGCCATCCTTGGGACAGAGGCAGCAGGAGCTGTGGACCCTTATTTACTGGATCCGCAGTGTGCCAAGGAAGTCCATCTACAAATGATTAATGGACAGAATGCCAACATACTGTCCAATCCCTGGATGGCGCAAATCATTGAAGGAAGGAGCTTCATTTGTGGAGGGTCACTCATTAGCAGTCGTGAGTAAATACATCTTATATCTATATCTATATATCTATAGATAATCTCTGGTTTCTAATCACAGGATATGTACTGACGGCGGCGCATTGTCGGGGCAAAACCAACCAGGGTTTGTAAGTCCATCTATATCTATATTATATATCTATATATATATCTTTATACATATAGTATATAATATCCGTTTCCCCTTAGGAAAGTTCGCTTAGGCGACTACAACATAGGCACACAATTCGATTGCACAAATGATGGCTGCATTCCCAGGCCTCAGGAATATCAGGTGAGCCAGATGTTCGTCCACAAGAACTTTGAGGATTACCACAACTATGATTTGGCTCTCTTGAGACTACAGAGGACAGTGCCCTATGGAGGTAAGTTTAACATAAATAAAAATAAAAACAAATACTTAATACTTAATCTTAAATCAATGAATCAAGTCCACATTAGGCCTGTGTGCCTGCTCATGGGAGCCAATGCCAGCTGGCGTAGGCATCTACTGCAAACCATTCCCAGCTTCAATGTCACCGGCTGGGGTCGTACGGCCACCACGCAAATTAGTTTTCCCCTGCAGCAGGCCGAGTTGCAGCACTACGACAACAGCCACTGCATCCGATCCTTCGCCCGGCAAATGGACCACACCCACATCTGTGCGGGTCAACCGTATAGCTTCACCTGCAACGGCGACTCTGGAGGACCCTTGACTGCCAAGGCACCAGCCGTGGCCGGGAATCACATTATCCTATTCGGTCTGGTTAGCTATGGCTTTAACCTATGCAATGGGCCGAGTGTCTTTACCAATGTCCTTCCCTTCACCAATTGGATACAGTGGCATATAAATCATTACCCTTGAAAAGTAAATGAACAAAATTAGAATGTTTAATAAATTTCTGAGAAAATTTGCTTTAATGAATCATAAATCATAAATCATAATTCACAAGCCTCGCTTTCGAAGATTCCCAGTAAAACTAAGTGATAAGCTCAGCCTTAGCACTGATAAGTTTCATTTTTCTCTCTGGGCTTTAGCTTTTATGGATAGCTTTTAGTTTGTTTGCAACGCTTGACTCGAAATGTTCTGGTTTACGCTGATGTTGTGTGTCTTTTTGGCTGCCAAGCCGGCTAATTTGCAATTTCTGGAGCCAAACTGCGGTAGAATGGACCAGGGAGCCCTTCAAAACAGAAACCGTCAAGCGCATATATTGGAGAGTCCCTGGATGGCATTCTTGCATGCTGATGGAAAATTCCATTGCGGGGGATCCCTGATCAATCACAGTGAGTATTCTGGTTTAAAATCCTTAAAATCCAACAGAGGAGTAAATGAGTTTCACAGGATTTGTACTGACTGCCTACCATTGCATCGTTAGTGGTGAGACCCTGTAAGTATGTCGGAACTGTAACTAAGTTAATAACTGAGGTTTAACTGGGGTTTAATTGAAATTAATCCATAATCTCTTGACAGGACCGTGCGCTTGGGCGAGTATGATACAGCCACGTACAACGACTGCAGTGGCTCCGATTGCATTCCTCCCTACGAGGAGTTCGAAGTGGATAAAGCTATTCGGAATAAGGACTATTCGAGGAGCAATCGCTTCCACGATATTGCTTTGCTTCGACTCAAACAGCATGTGGAGTATAAGAGTAAATAAAAATTAATTAATTCAAAGATATATAATTCTAATAATCATATATCCCCATAGCCCACATCAAACCCATCTGCCTGATCACAAACACCGCGCTGCACTCGCAGATGGAGAACATGCAGCATTTCGTGGCCACCGGTTGGGGTAGCAGCTCCCCGGGATCGCCCAGCCGCACCCTGAAGACAATCCATGTGAACCGCCTGGACCGCAGCGTGTGCCGCGAGAGATATTTGGTGGAATGCGGCAGCAATCAGATCTGTGTGGATCATGAGGCGGGCGAGTCTTGCAGCGGTGATTCCGGCGGACCCATGGGACACATGGTGCGAATCAATGGTCAGGAGAGGTTCGCTCAGATCGGCATCGTTAGCTACGGCAATCCGGAGTGCCGCAGTCCCAGTGTCTTTACGGATGTCTTGGGGCATATGGTTTGGATTCAAATGGTCGTTCAGAGGTTTCCTTAGCATGAATTGTATGTTGTTTAAATAATAAATATTACTGAATATATAAAGTTTAATAAGCAGTGTAATATTCCATTCTTTAAATATTTTTTATATTTAATTCATAAATTAAAGAAATTTAATTGAATAAGTTTTTGAAATTTAAAGAAAATGCGCCATCTATGCTGAGTACTGGGAAACTCCAATAAAGAGCGCCATCTGGGCGGAAAATACTGGTAACTCCCCAACTCAACTCAACTCATTGCGGTGAAGGTGAATTGAGGTGGATCAGAACTTGACTATACATATAGTAAAGTTTTGAACCCAGTATTTTAATGTTGTATATAGTGACTTTCCACACCAACTTTTTAGTGCACTGGTTTGGGTCTGCACTAAGAAATAAATTTATTTAATTTATTTCGTTTAAAATTTAATTTTGAATAAAATCTATAAAAAAACTATAGTAAAATTATCATATTTTAACATATAAAAATATAAATAGTTTACTATAAGTCAACTAATAATAATCATTTAAAAATAGGTTTGATTCAATTAATTTATTTTACAACTCTCCCTTTTAACAATAAGGAATATTAGCAAATAGTAAAAAGTAAAAAAAACACATAAGTTTAACCCAATTTAAGTGTTTTTCTTACGAAACACGAACTGAACTTCGATTAGCGTTCGATTTATCAGCATTATTCATGCTGTCAGTACAAAGGTGTAAATTTCACAAAACAAATGAATGCAAATCACGCGGCGCAACGTGCTGTGTGTTTTTATTTTAATTATAAGTTTCTTTAATTTTATTCTTCAGATAAAAAATAAATTCCCCTAATTCTTGCCATATTTTTCTAATTTTCCTCTCAGAAATATAACCAATAAAGACAATCCATCGAAGTATAGTTGTATATTATAGATTCTTCAGCCTCTTGATAATGTTGCCGCTCTGCCGCTCCCCCTGCCACTGCCCCTGTGCCCTGCGTTGGCGCATGCGCAGTGCGCACTCACATGGAGCGACCAAGCAGCGAGGGGGAGGGAGGGAGTAGCAAAAGAACACCCGATGTGGGCAACCAGGCGTTAAGTTTTTCCAACTTCGCTTTTTTTGGTCTGTGCTTTGTTTTGCTTTTTTGTTTGGTTTTTTGCTTTGTAGTTCAAACTCTGCTTTTTGCGGGGGTGTGGGCGAGGGGCAGCAGCAGCGGCAGCGGCGGCATCTCGACTCCCTTTTGTCGGGGCAACGGGCATGCGTGTCGGTGTCGCCACCACCGAAATAAGGGCTAAAAAGGGTGAGTGTGCAGTGAGCCTTTTGTCCAATATTGCCGAGTGCAACAATTGCCTACCAGCTGGGTATCTGTTGCACACACAGAAGAGCACTGAGGAAAAAACTAGGGAAGTTCCTTTGGGAGTTTTGTGGGATTTTTTTATTGAAATGTAAACTGCTTTCTATATCAAAGAAAACACTAGGAAAAGGATCTCAAGAGATACATGGATACAGATACAGAGATCAAGAGGGCCGCTTAGTAACCGCAGATCAACCTCACGAATTTCTGATTTTCTATATAGATACATATATAGATAAGTACTTTTATTTTAAGGCCAGTAAGCCCTGAAAATGGGACCAGCTAAGTAAGTCATATATTCCCTAATTTCAGTTAGCCAAAATTACTATTTAAATAGCACAAGTAACTTATTGTCTTTAAAAATAATTACTATATAAATTGTGGCTTAGAAAATATGTGAAAATGAATAGAAAATTAAGGAAAATGATTCAGAATTCAGATTGCCTTGATATTTAAATAGTGAATAAATATTCAAGCTGAAAAACGTGATTTTTGCAATGAAAGAAAATGTACGAATTGTATTAAAGCCTTTCAACAATATTTACCTATTAAGCTTGAATTTAACTTCGAATTCCTAAATTGCAGTTAAAATCAAGCTTCAAAAAAATGTGATACAATCAAATATCCTTAATTTGATATGATTAAAAAAATGTAATAGTTTTAAATAGATTTTTACAAATACAAAAGCCTAAAATTGTTTAAACAAGATAAAGTGTTCATCTTAAAATTCCCCTTCAAAATCGAACACATAATAATGTAATAGTTTTTAAACTGATTCTAACAAATATAATTATATTATATATATATTATATTATATTATAAACAAGCTCAAATCCCTCAAAATCAATTAAATATTCCCCTCGATTTTTCTCGCCGTGCAAATACTCGCACACTCGGCGGTTCTTGCCATAAAACACCTCATGCATAACGTTGGTTATATCCCCCGGATTCGTCGCCACGACAACGGCAACGGGAGAGGAGCAGAGAGGGGCTCTCTCTCTTTTTTTTTGTTATTTAGCCGGGCCAAAACAATTGTGCCACGCTGCGACTGCGCTGTTGGCGTTCCGCTGACTGCGCTGCTGCAGCCACAGCCGCCGGCGTTGCAGTTTAAAGTTGAATGCTGCATTTGATTACGATACGGCGTAGATTGCCACAGCGGCCTTAATGAATTTCCAATTGTTTGGCATTTTATTCTCGTTGGGGAATCTTGTTTTGTGTTTTGTATGTTTTTTTGGGAAACTCATTCAATTGATTTGAGCTAAACTTCGTCACGAGCTCAGCTGCCTAATTGCTTTACAAACCTTTAATTGTCGAATCACGAATGTATAGTCGTACATATGTGCAGAGAGAACCCAGATTGGACATCAGCAGTAGACTCACCTGTAATGAAAAGGAGAAATAAATGTTGGAGATAAGTTAAGAGAAGGTTCAAGGCAAGAACTCAATAAATAAATGCCATAATAAGATGTTTAAGTATAAGAATTCAAGTATTTAAAGCTCAGTTTCTATAGGGTTTGCAAGGGTTTTCCTGACTTAAGACTTCCCTGACTTGTTAGTACTTTTAATACTTTTTTACTTTTATCACTTTTACACTTTTAACCTTTCCAAAAGGCGTCACAAGGGGAGTGTTCGATTGATACCCACGCCAATTGCAAAACGCTGACAAACGTTGCTGTTGCCATTGCGTCGTCTCTTGTCTCTTGTCTGTTGCCTGCTGTTTGTTGCTGTTGGTTTCTGGTTGCCTGTGTTTGCTGATTGCTTTCCCAGTACTTGCAACACTTTCGCTTCCCAGCGAGTTTCCGCAACCCAACGATCCGCTCCGCACCCTCTGCACCCCCCCTGTCAACACTCCGCTTTCAATTCACACGCTGAAAAAGTTCTCACGACACTGAAACAAACTCGGCGTCAGATGAGACGCCGCCAGATGAGATGATCTCCACATGCGGCACTCCCCGCCTCTGCTGCTCACTCACTCACTTTTTGCAAGAATTTTAAATGCATTTACCCCAAAACACAGTTGCACATTGCCAATGTCGAAGCACAAAAAACGAGAAAAAAACGAGCCAGGGAAATCGCTTCGCTTTGTATCTTGACATATGGAAGATCCCAATCCCTAGTTCCAGATGCCAATTGTGGGTTAGCAGCACCACTTCGGTCTTGGCAATTTGTGTCAATTTTTATTCAACTCAAGATGAGCATATAGAGATAGATAAAGATACATCTATATGTACATATGTAGTGTGCCAAAGGTCATTGCCACACTTTGGGGCGGCCGCCGAGTCAAATGAATTTCAAAGCGAAACGAGATCGGTGAATAATTCCAGAATAATTCGAGAATTCGTTACCCAGCAGTGAATCATGGCAATTGAAATTTCATAACTTCTCGGAAACCCAGTGTGGGGAAAGGCAATAAAAACACTTTTTCCCTTTTTCCCTTGGGGCGGATGAGGTAAGAAATTTAAAGTAAAGAAATTTAAGCGGAAGATTGTGGCTGGAGAAAAAGTGGGAGCGAACTTTAAACTGTTTTTTAAGACGCAACAAAGTCTGTTTGAATTTTTTTAATTTCACAAGGTTTCAGCCTAAGGTAACTCTTTGGAGTCTATAGAAATAGTCAGTCTCTCTTGATGGTAAAGTAATTATCTTCAACACTTTTATTATGTCGATACTTTCATAAAAGCTTACAAATAATTGATTTAAATTTTTAATAACTACTTACATATATAAAATATTTATAATTTTACAGAGACCCAGAATCTAGGCTTTTCATAAACCTTCACAAAATACGTTTCTAAAAACTGTTTACAAAAATTATATAAAAATACCCTTAACCTTCCTTTGCTCTCAAATAATCTTCAGCTTGTTATTTATAACATTCTCATTAGTCTTATCGCCACGACACTGTTTTTTGAGCTACCGAGCTAAACGCTTTTCCAATTCCTAAATCCCCATTTTAAATCCCATTTCCAAAATTCCCACAATTTCAGCATCCGCTCAGCTTCAGTCTCAGTCTCAGTCTGAGTCTCGTATGCAAATGTGCCCACCTGATGGCAGCAACAAAAGGTTGACCCACAGTGAACTCGAAACTTCAGAATGGAAGGCAATCTTCTCACATTATAAATCATCGGGGCCCGATTTTCGAATCTGGGGAAGTCAAAGGGGCCGAATGTTAATTAAGTGCTAACTGCAGATTCTCCAAATCGTGGCTTCGCCTCTCATTTGATGGGCCATAAAAAGATGTGAAAATAAATGCGGCGGCATGTGAATTTGTAGGCGGATGTTGTCCAACAATCAGGCTAACAAATTGCTAAAACTATACTCTACATACAGAGCGAGCTATGTGGCGTATACGTAATGCCATGCTCGTGTCCGGGCTAAGGATCACCTTGGGTGGGCCACAGCAGCAGTATCTCCCCTGCTCCCCTGCTCCCGACCAAAGTCCGTCTCTTAGCCTTATCATGCGCCCGCCTGATGCCCCGTACTATCTATGGACCGTGTCAAGTGTTATCGTCGCAGGCATACAAAATTCAATAATAATCATCATCATTACACTCGCTGCTCTCTGTTTTTATGCCATGGTGGTGTCCGAGCCCGAAACCCAAGCCGAGCCGAGCTGAGCTGAGCTGAGCCAGCGGAATTTTTAGCCGAGTAAACTAATAAATAAAATAGGAAAAAAACTAAAAAATAATAGCTGGAGTACAACCAACCGACAACGCTGGCGACAACAAGCAGCGTGCTTGATTCCAATGAAAAAACCAAACAAAAAATGAAATATATAAAACACACAGCGCAGAGCAGCGGCCACAAAAATAATTGAAAAACAAATGGGGAAAAGGGCGCGAGAGACGGGGCAGAAATAAAGCTGAAATAAAATATGAAATGTTGGCAATTAATGAACGGAAAAAAAAAACGAATAGGGAGGGGGCTGGGCTTGCGACATGACCGATATGAGACGCCTCTGACTCCGACTCCGGGTCCGAGTCCGACTCCAACTGGGTGACCACTGGGCTTGGCCATGGCTGAGCGACTTCTCTCTTGTGGAGACTCTAGGTTCTATGCACTTTGGGAAATAGGTGGAAACTTTTAAATATAAATAGATTCTATAGTTCCTATTAATAATCATATTGTAAGCCGTGTTGTATGAAGTTATATAAAAGTTAAAGGTTGTAAATGAGAAATAAAATGAATAAAATAAATAATAATTTATAATAAAAGGAAATGTAACTTAAGTTGATTATTTAATATATTCATTTAATACATTCTTTTATTAATGTTAATCTGTGTCGAACTTATTTAGGTTTTGAATATATTTATTTTTTAAATAAAACAACTTTAAGACTAGTTTCTTTACTCATTAAATACAGAAATACGTTCAATATTTATTCCATTTAATTCACTTTTCTGAAACATGAACACAAATAATTCCAGAAAAATATTTAACATAAAAAAGGGGTTTTAGAAAATGTAATTAAAACGCGAATCATGCTACACGTTGATTTTTTTTAAAGTACTCAATGATTTAAATAAATAATCCAGGATTTATAGCAATGATTTTTATAAACATAAAAAAAAAGTACAGTAAAAAAGAAGCCAAGTTTACTAGCTTCCCAGAGAATCAACCAGTGGTTTATACCTATATACAATAATAATAATAATAATAACAATATTTATGTATATTGCATAAATTCCTCTCTAGAAATATGATACCCATTTTCTTATTATTTTATCATTTTATTAATTCTTTGGTTAGAAAAAAAAAACTCTACTAAGCTTGACTTTACCCCGAAAACCCTAAAAATTATTCCTCAGTGCATATAGAGCTGGGGGATATCAATCAAACCATGAGCGGATCGTTAACTCCGCGGACTCAACTCGTGGCAGCTGGCTGCAGAGGAGGAGTAGGAGGAGGCGGAGGAGGAGTCGGAGCAGTCAGAGAAGTCAGCAAAGTCAGCCAAGTCAGAGGAGGATGAGTTGGATGCGATGCAGATGCCCGATTGCGGCATGGCAACTCAAGTTGGCAAACAAGGAGATACTCTCATGTATAGGATCCCGATCCGACTCCTGGTTGCTTTAATTAAAGCGAAGACAAAGGGTAAACACTGAGCCAGGAATGGACTGTGCGGGTTTCCAGAGCCCAGTTTTGGTCAGTAGGATGCCATGCCACTTGGCAATTGATCACAATTATGTCGCTGCAGCAGCGCCATATATGCGTCCAAGTGGACGAGTGGCCCCCGCCTTATTGGGCATCTTGGAAAATTCACATCATTTCCACACACACAGTTACATAGTTGACAATTCGGTCAAAGAGTGCAAAAAGCAAAAAGCAAAGAGCTAAGAGCCAGCTAGAGACAGCCAGCAATTGGTGAAAGTTTCCAGCTCGAAGAGACATAGATTCTGTTTTTATGTGGCAAACAAAAGCAGCACCGAGAGGATGAGGTGAAAAAAATGAAATAAAGTAAAGCATTAATTACTTCCGGAGCCCAAGACGAAGCTGCGAGCAGCGATCGGAGGAGCCGGTTTTTATTTTTTTATTTTTTTGGGGCTCAAACCGAACCTCCGACCAAGCCCTGAAAAAAAGGGGTCTCTCTCCCCTGTCAGCGGGTGTTCATCAAAATTCAATTCAGCACCGACTTCGGCCCGATCTTTGGGTGCTTAACACACTTTGTTAATCAGTTTTTTCAGACCTTATTTCTTACTCTTTTTTTTTTTTGCCACATAATGTGAAAATGAATGCCCTCTCTGCGAGCATACTCTCTGTATATATACAAATGAGTATTACTATATAAGCACAATGGCGTCGGGTTCTGATTCTTCTGCTGACTTTTCGAAAAATATTCCAAACGTGCTGAGCCTGACAAAAACAGTTTGAGTATTCGTATTGAATATGTTCTGGGCACCGAGAAAGAGGGGCTTTTTCTGGGTTATGATGAAGTGCCTACATGTGTACGACGATGTTGTCGTCGAGGTGATTTTAAAGCTGCAATCAGCACAAGTCAACAACTGAGGTCGCCGGAGGTGAACGCGGGGAGATACGCGTTGCTGCCGTTGTTGCCCCTCAAGATGGTTCAGTTTTTGGTACGGCTTTACCCCAATTGCAGGGTAAATGGTTGAGTAAAGTAAAGTAAATCCTATGCATTGGATTTGTCGGTACAAGACTTGGCATCCAAATCTTCAGAGAACACGTTGTCGTTGTTGCTACGTGATCGCCATGACAATTTACCAATTGTATTTTTATTATTGAGTAAAGTATTGGCTGGCTGCTGGCGCATAGGCCGAACGCACTCATGTGTTGCCTTGTGAGTGAGTGGTGACAAATCAGATATTTTTTAGAGAATTTTTATTAGATTTAGGGAATCAGCTATTTTGTAGATAGTTTTGATCAGATTTTGGGTTCTTTAAGGGGAATAAAAAGAGAAGGAAATTTTTAATATTTGTGGAGCTAGTATTTCTTAATATTTAAATACATTTTCCTTATTTTATTAAATAATCCTTTAAGTTGGAAATAATTATCATAGGAAAAGGAACCAACAAATTTGGCTAAGCCTTTTAGAACCTAAAAAAGAAGTAGCGCTAAGGAAACTATTGACCGGACAGTCAAAGTATTATAAAAATATAAGTAGAAAATATATTTAACCATAAGAAATGTTTTCAAAACTTTGAAATAAAAACATTCTTGCAATTAAATTTGGTTGAAAATGTATCCTAGTTTATTAGCATATTTTTGTCACCTTTTTTTAGGAATTTTAAAAAGCTATAGATGGCAGAACTAGAGATACTTTATACACCTCTTAGATTGGCGTTTTTATTATAATTGTTTCACCAAAAAAGAGACAACACATTTCCTAAACTCCAAATAAGAATAAAATCGAACATCAATTAACAATTAAATATGCCTTCAACATTTTACATGCTCAAGCTCTCTTTGCAATATGGCTAAAAAACCTCATATTTAGCTTTAAAATCTTATAAACCCTCTTCGACATCACTATGGTTCGTGCGTACATGTTCATTACCGATCCAATACGTTCGAGTATATATATAGTATAAATTCATATGTTGATGCAGCCACTCCCTTGGCGTTTGGACTTTGTGCAATTGCCAATGTTTGTCACTGGATTCATGTTCAGTCTTCACTGTTGTTCATTCAGTGTTCGGTTTTTGACATTCGAAGAGTGGCTTTCGATTCTACACATTCTGGGTGGGGAGTGTTCATCATAATCTGACACACTAATCGCTTTTCCAAGACTGGGGACTAATTTGAATATATCTTTTGAAATGTCACCGAGACCGAGAGAGCGGGCAGGGAGGAGTTCCACTTAGCCATTGAGAAGATGGAGATCCCATCATTTCTCACATGCTTGGGAGACAAAACAACAAAAAAACAGAGAAAGACCCGACGACCCCTTAACCCTGCTTATCGGCGCGGAGAACGGCATTTTGGAAAATTGAAAATGCAGTTTTCATATTTGAATGGAGATTGTCTGTCTCTTTCCTCGCTGCTCTGTCTCCATCACTTTCTGCTTAAACATTTCTGTATTTCTTAAACATTTCTGTATTTCTTAAGTGTTTCTTCATTTCGTATGCAAGCGGGGTTTGGCTCTGGACATGTAGCAATCTCTGCACGGAAAAAAATGGTTATATGGATTGGTAATGATGGCATTTTGTTAAGAAACAAAGATAGATATCAAAGAGCCATGATAAGCACTTAAAAGTTGGTACTAAAAATACAAAAGAAGCAGGTAATAGGTGTGATGTATCAGGAATGTAGTTGGTAATAGATGTAACTTTGTAGCAATATTTCAGATAATGTTATTTCCTTAGAAAGAAATATTTATTCTGCTTGAAAAACATTTAAAATATTAATGTTTAGTTAAGAAAATAAAAGATAACCCCGTAAACCCTTTGAGATTTTTCCTTCTTAATGATAAACATTAATTCTTTAATGTTTTTATCTATAAGTGCATCTGTAAGTTCATCTTTTCTTGCCGTGCTTATCTTTTGGGTGCCTAGAGTTCCCATTGAATTCGGGGAAAACTACTGATGTGGCCCCACACTCCAGCCGCGAGTGCAAGTGCCTGGCATAGGATAGCCATTAACCCCTGAGTGCGCCTATTAACCCCCACGACACAAGACAGCCGCTAGTAGCTTGCCGCTTGCCGCTTGCAGCATCATCATCAACCTCAAATTACTTCCGCTGCAACATTCTGGCAATTACTGGCCGCATGTGAGCAGCATGGCGAGAGTGTGTGGTGTGTAAGCCCGGTTGTGTGCAATCTATGCGGCCAATCTGATGATGGCTAAAAACAGGTACTACTCCTCAGTACTACACTCTATGAAGAGAGTAACAGAGAGGGTCTGGGCCCAGCCTGTCTCTGTTCCATCAGCGTAATTAGCGCGCCGTCAACAAGAGCGGAAATTCCAGGCAGGAAAATCGCCTCGGATGCGGAGCATAACGATTTTCCTTAGTGATTTTTCCATACACACACACATCAATTATGGCCAGGCAATCCTGTGCGGAGACTCTAACAGAAAAATAACAAAAAAAAAACCAGTAGATCGACACCGGATGGCCAGCGCCGGATGGGGCGGTCTATTGGGCGGATTGGTACTGGAAACTGGGAGCGTGGAGCATGAGGAGGCATGGCTTATGGCCAGTGGACATTCTGAAAGTTTTGTCATCACTTTGGCCAGGAAGTGGGAACCGGCTCCATAGATGATGCTGACTGGGGAGAACTTGGAGAACGCAGAGGTGGCGAGATGTGTGAAACAGGTTCGGACATAAATCATTTTTGGGCCAGGTCGGGTTTCCGTTGCCGTTTGCCCTTTTTTTTTGAGACCAGAACAAAAAGAAGAGTCAGCTTATTGTAAAAAGTTATTAATGCTTTCAGGTGAAAGAGGGCGCAGTTTTTTTTGTATTAGTTATCTGGGTTTTTTAATCAATTTTCTAGAGGTTTTTGAGGGAACTTCAAAGGTTTTTGAGGTGCTAAGAAAGGTCTCTTAAGTGCTAAGTCTTTTTAAATATAATTTTTTCGTTTAACCTATTAATATTTAAATATTTTAAATACAAATTAAGTTTCAGAGGTGATATCTTCATTAAATATATTAGTAATAAGCTAAAGAGTAGACCCCTTAACTAAACGCTTAAGAACTTATTTGGAATCGAGTCAAATATCTAATTGTCTTTTAATTTTAACACCCTAAAATCCCTTTTAATTTAGCTTCTTTTAATTACCACAAACTTTAGCTAATTGCTGCCCTTGCTTATGACTCTTTTTTCAAGTGTACTTCCCCTTTGGAGGCATTCCAGGGAACTGATCCCAACCGAACCCCTCCGAACTGAGCCAAGTGCATCGAGAGCGAACAAACATTTTGGCGCAGCTGTTAATCCCAATTAACCGCAATTAATATTATACAATTTTTATGGAAAGCCAAGCCGATCATGTTGAAGGGGGAAAAGAAGTTCAGAGCAGCGAAGAAGAAGTCAATTTCTCCCCTAACCCGACCCACATTCTTCGAGCAGCAAAACCTTTATTTTTTTCGGCTCGATCTCGAACTCGATCTGGATGTGCGTGAGATATATAGTATAAAGTATATTTGGTTGGTTCCCATTCCAAGTCCAGCATCAGAGTGGCGACCCCGATGCTGGCCACCACCCCACGCGGCACCCGCCGCCCGAACGTGGCCACTTTAATTGTTTTTAATTAACGCAAACGCTTTCGACTTCGGCTCGGCATAAACATTCCAATTTTTTCCCAATGCTTGATGCTTCTTCAGAGCGATCCCGGCTCGGTTTTCTCTGATATGAAAACTTTCGTCATCGCGCTGCTGCTTTGACTTTAATATTTCCCAACAGGCTGGTGTGGTGCCTCCTCTCAGCATTTTCTATTGAATTTGAAATGATTTTGAAGCAAGGCAAGTGGGGTGCGGTCGGTCGTCTCTTGAAGGGAGAGTGTGTGTTTAAATTAGCACAGAACGAAATAAGAAAGAGAATTATAAATGAAATATATAGGAAAACATATAATATGTGAAAGAAAGGAAGAAAAAGGTAAGGAATTAACTGCAAATATCATTTATAAATGTCACAAATTAATGAAATTATATTAAGCTCTGTGAGACATGCTTTTGCCTTTATCAAGGCGATAAGAAAAATATCTAAGAGATAAGTTAAATGCGTAGATAACATCTAGAAATAAATAGATTTTCACAATATATTTGATATATTTTCTTGCAGTGCACAACTAGCAACAACAACAACAACACACCCATCGCTAAGATATTGAGAGACATGCGGAGACAGCGGGCACTTCTTGAGATCTCGCTGAGTGATGCATGCGGAGCTTCATAAAAACTGTCAATGATGCACATACGTCCGCCAATGACCCCGCGGCCATCAAGGGGTTAACTCTCGCTCTCTGGCAACAGCAACAAAAAAAAAATACAAAAATAACATCAAAAAATACAGAACGAAACTGAATAAAGAATAGACTGGAGGAGGGGTGTGTCGTCTAGCTACCTTTTTGCTTTCTTGGCCCCTGTAATTATGCAAGATCACTGTCAACGCCGTTGACCTTACACTCATGCCACGGACTGTGCTGAAATCCCAACTTATTATGCTCTTTGGCGTTTTCCGGCCCAGAGGCAAACGAACAACAGCTCGTCCGGCTTGGATTTGGGGAAGGAGTCCCCAAAAATAACTTAAAAAAATATAATAAAGATATTAAAGAAGGAGCAGAACTGATCGAAGGGCAAAACTACAGCTTTGTGGTAATCCGATGCCCAGTCTCGGCTTACACAAGAGTGACATATGGTGCAGCAGAGCAGAGCTCCCAGCCAATTCCCCTTCAGCACCACCCACACACAGTCTCTCTCTCTCTCTGTCTGTCTGATGTGGCAAGTGCCCCCTTCACTAATTGCAGTATCTTTGTATCTCTCAGGCTGTTTATCTCTTGATCCACCACCACACACAATGTGGCAGAAGGGTAAGTAGGGGATCGTATACCATCCTCCAACTCATCTCGAGACGTCTCCATCTCCATCCACAACAGCTGCCAGCGGCTGTGCAATCTGCTTCTTTCTTATTTTTTTGGCCAAGTCATAAACAAAACAGAGCCAAGGCAAAGGACAGCTAAGAGAGTGAGGGGGGGAAGTGTCTATCCTATGATAATGAAGAAATTGAATACAAATTGGGGATATAGAAGAGGAAAATACCCTTGGAAGAGAGCTAAGAACTACAAGGAATAATTAGTAAAGATGTGATTTTAAAATTAAATCTATGAATTAACCCATATTTAAGCTAGTTCCCTGAGCAAAAACCCCATATATCTCCTATAAAATATATAATCTGCCACTCATATACCCCACAATCTATAGATACCCCTACACTCGGACGCATGCGTCAGGGTGAGCAGCAAATGGGGCAGGCTGGCGCTGGCGTTGATTGGGCCAACA
>JAEIHY010004880.1:0-18377 GCA_018904565.1 Drosophila tsacasi
TGTTATGCTAAAAAATGTCAAACTTTTCAATGGACATCTCAGATTGCACCTGGCAACACTCAGTGTTGCCTAGGCCAGAAATACATATAGCGGCCCTCGTATCAAAAGAAAGGTACTGCCTATGCCATTTTTTTTTTTTTTTGTGTAGTGCATGCAGCCAATGTGTATGTTTTTTACATGGTGTAATCATAACAAGGTGAGGGCAGGGCTCTCTCGTAGGGTAACACAAAAAGGCAAACGAAAAAACAAACACTTGAGAGCTACTGAATGTTAGGGTAACAACGAGAGAATGCTTTAGAAGAGTGGCCATACCTTGTCTCATTCTACCATGGCTTTATTTAGCTAATATTTTCCAGAATTAGTAATTCATTGCCTTTAAATTTACTATTACAAAAATATTTACTTTAATAGTATCAGTCAAAATTAGTTTTATATTATCAAGTAAAGTTATTTTTTTGTGTATAAGAACCAACTTGATCTATAAATAGCCAATGAACATATTTATGAAATTTCATTTAGCATTCAATTCTGTAAAAATTGTATTGCAAATTTCTGGCTCGCAGGTTCATTAACATTTGCGAAGCTGTTGTGGAAACAAATTAAGCAAACATGCAAATGAACTCGCAAAAAAATTGGCAAAAAGCGAGACACTTTTGCGGGATAAAAAGAAAGAGAAAGAGAGAGTAAAAAGGCAGAACGAGGATTACAAACTAGCATAAAAAAGTAGAGCTGCTGGAAAGAAATATCGGGCGCGGAAAAGCATCATTGGTGTGAGCGCAAAACGCGCGCGCTCAAAACAATTACAAAATTCGCACACACAACGCTGCGAAGCAGCAACAATTTGAGATTACAAAACAACGCAAAAAGGTTCATTCACCTGTGTGTGCGTTGTGCCTGCTTTTCGCCGTTACGCGTTTATGCGATCGCATTGCCGCGAAGAGGCGTCTTGACGAAGTGCACGGCAATCGATTGATCTTGTTCTTGACTATTCGGAAATAGCATATAACCTATCCGATGAATATGAAAATTCGTAAATTGCTTAATATACCGATATGGCAAGCTCCAAAGCAATAGTTCACTGTAGCCAGAGCGCACCGTACCACCTCTTAAACGTAACTTAAAATGGGCGCGGAATTCTTTTTTTATTTTTTTTTTACAATTGTTTATTTTCTTGTGAACGAACGCAATGGAATATCAAATGTCGCATAAACGTTTCGCGAAAACAGTACGCTGGTGTGCGTGTGCGATTGCCGCCATTCGCCCGCGCCAACACCAACACTTGCGCACACCGGCACAGGCAGCACAATTGGCCATTTAGTTAGCGTAAATAACAAACGGCACGTTTCGCATATTTATAGCGAAACAGAAATTGCGACAATTAATTAATGTTTAGCACATACAACATAGTAGGTAAAGCAACGGCACAGACAAAACGGCCAAAACGAAATTCGCAAATTCGCGTGTCTCATTTTGCCCGCCCCTGTATGTGTGTGAATGTGTTTGTGCCTGCATCGGCATTTAGCAGTTAAAATAGTGGGAAACTTACTTATTTCTCGATTAAGAGTATTGCTCTCAAAGCAATGGTACGTCAAATCGATTGATTGTTTATAATCGCAACACTTTAAACACCAAACAAATACGCAAATGCTAAATATTCACAAATAACACCGACGATCCCGCGAAATGCTGGAAGATTTGCAAAAGTGTGACCACGCGGCATCGCCTGAGTATTCTCGAAGCAGATTCGGGAACGGTCGCACTACTTTGACGAGGCTGCCAACTTTACTAAAGTATCGAATACAGGCATATTGCGTTTCCGCCAACTTCAAGTTCCGCGTACTTAAAATGCCGTTTATTTTTTAAAATGAAACCTCGTTGTAAATTCTTTTAATTCAATAATATTAAAAACACATTATGAGTAAAATAATATGGATTTGGATTTATTTGAAAGAAAAAAATTAAAGCAGCTTTTACAAAATATATCTTACCGAAGCCATAAACTTAATTTCACTAATTTGGGAATACATGAATGTTGCCTATGAATTTGGCGGCTAAGCAGTTTTGACGCCACCAATTAAACTCTGTTTACATTGGGAAGCAGCGCAAAGCGAAAATCATATATTTTTTATTTCTTAATATATGAACCGATGACTACATAACATTTACAAACATGAAAGCCTTGTTAATATAAATGCATAGTTTTTCGTACCGCGTAACAAATACTATTTAGACTTCACATATTCAGGAATTTATTATAACAATAAGTAAACATATCGATATATCGAATGCTGAACCGATTTTACTGCCAGCTCTGCTGTTCGAGCGAATTCGCTTTTATTCGAATTTGAATTTTCGAAACGTAAAGACGTGCGCGCTTCTGTGACCGCGGAGTAAACGTTAGCTAAACTTTTCGATCTCGTACCGACACTAATTGGCAGTCGAAAATTCGGTTAGTGCAATAAACACATTGACCAGTGCCACGCGATTAATATTCAATTTGGACCCTTAGTTCATTCATAACGGCAGAGTTCGACGCAGCCGAACCACCCTCGTAATTGTTAAATATTTATACACCACCAACGGAACGCACGCACTAAGTATATGTACTTACAAAGCGAGTGGCGCCAACATATGTAAAGCAGCGGCGATAAGGAAAGAACCAGCAACAGAGTGGGAAAACGAAAGCGTAAAAAAGAGGAGACACAATTATTGTAAGTAAATATCGAAGTTCTTTTTATCCCCCTCGCTGCCATCTATTGATTTTTGTGTGTTTTGTGGCCCCCAAAGTTTTTGCCGCCTTCGCCTTGTTTTGGTCGCTTTCTGTTTTGTTTTGTGCTTTTGTTTCCGCCTGTATTGGTGTGTGTCTGTGTCTGTCTCTGTGCTCGCCTTGATATTTTCATTCAGCCTGTGCGTCTTCATTACCTCTTTCCTCTCAAGAGGAGGGGGTGGGTGGTGCACCTGCCGTGCGTCTTATTTATATATTTTTTTGTGACTTCACGGCAGCTGCGAAATCTCAGCTGCTCCAAAGGCAGAAACAACAACAAGTCAGCTTTCGTCGTTACTGCAATAACCGGTTTCCGACCGAGCAAGCTTTATCGTATCTCAAAAACTGTGCTAATAACTGGTGCTATTTTTTCCGTTTGCCATATTTTATCGCTTCGTTACTCATATAATTATAAGCTAAGTAATATGCGAACAGAGTGTGTCAAATGGCGATAATTTTCAAATGGGGACCACTTGCTAATTTATTGTGTTTTCATGCAGGAAGCGCATTTTGGCGCAGAGCGAAATGGCGAAAACTTTGCCACTTAAAATGTCCGTCAGTTGTATTTTTTATTTGTTTGCCTGCCAACTTCAGTTGCATTTGATGGGAGCTTCCTCTTTTCCTCAGTAGCTTTCTCTCTTCCACTCGTACTCCTACACTTCCACTTAAAAAAATTCTGTTTTTGAAATCAGGTTGTGAAACTTATTCCACTATTCTTTTTGGATACATTGAAACTGCTAATTTTTCGGAAATATCCTTTTTGCATGTCTTACGTGTCAGACTGTCTTTCTTTGGCTCTCCTTTTCAAGCTTTTCCTTCAATGCACAAGCATAACATCAACATCAGTTTAAAAGTTACTTTCAGTTATTTGCAATCTGAGAGAGTATTCAAATTTAAACTTACAATTTTTTAATCCCTTATTAAGAAAGGTGTTCTGTAAGTCTAGTATATCAGTTTAAAATTTCGCTTACTGCACCTAGCATAATAATACTTGGAACAAGTTGGACGTGCAGCAGGCAATTTCTGTGGGACCTGCTGACGTTGTAAAATAAGCCAAAGGCACACGCTCCAAGGATAACAGGCTCGACATGCCACAAAATCGATTCCCCACGACGATGAAGCCCAATACCTTGGAGAAAAGCCGACACGTGATGGCTTGGCGCCTGGCTGGGAATTTGAGGAAAATGGGAAAGGCGGGGGCACTGCGAGTAGGACGAGTTGAAGGAACTTCCTCCAACCCGTTTTGCAGTGTTTTTTTTTCAATCTTGTGCAAACTGCGGCAAAAGACAAACGGGAGGATAACATGCCGGAAATAAACTCGAAATTAAAGGGGACAGCTCGCTTAGATATTTTGGGGGAACTGAACTCGAAACGTACATATAATCTAGATATGTATGTTCGTTGCATGTGGTAAATGACAACTTTGTTCCGTAGATAACTTATCTACGATTATCTGGGCTTTGCTACACTTAGGGGTTATTTGAATTTGAGGACGGCTCTTACCGATCAACCTCACCTTTAAATATATGAAATAGAACCGTTTTCCAAAGCATAAGGCAGAAATTTGTCAATTAGATATCGTAAATATTTGTATTTAACTATTTCTTCTGAAGTACGATGAAAATTACAAAACATCTAGGAACATATGATTGGGTAAAGACGGAAATAAACCTTAATTTGGTGTGCAAATTCAGTGGTTTTGATAGGGCAGAATATTAGTTAATACATAAATTCCCATTTTAAAGAACAACAAAAAAAGTTTGATTAAATAGTTCTTACAAAAGACAGTAGTATAAGTCCTCCTAAGAACTTTATATTATGGCAAGCAATTTTTAAATTAGTTTATTTATGATTATAGTTATAACTTGAACTGCAACTTCTACACAACCGGCTGATCTTAAAAGTTAAGTCGATTTCCATAACGCAATAATTCATCTTGATGGCTTTTTTATGTGTCTTGTTAACCCAACCTCTGGTTTCACTTTAATTTATTTGAGAAACTTCTGTACTAAAATATACCAAAAATTCCAACCGGAATTCCTAGGGAATTCAATCACTTTCGCTCGGCAACCGAAGAATTTTACCAACTTTTCTGCTGCTGTGGGGTAGTGATGCTATTGGGGGTAATGGGGGTAGAGCTAGTACTTCAACCGACTCCCGAACAACTTTAAACTATCCATGCACATTGGGAAATATTTTGTTTCCTCATTTTATGTTTTCTCCCGGCTTCTTTTTATTATTTCGTCGAGGAGCAAAAGCAAACATGCACAGACTCCTGTCCCGGCTGCCGTCTGGCTCTGCTTCCCAGGGGAGGATGGGGTGCATGAAGTTGTTCTGTCTGGACTCCATCCACAACTGGCGGGTTTCCCAGTCGCTCCTTCTCCTCTGGCTAGATGGTGGCCACGTACCATTCTTTGTTGTCTCGATGGAAGCGGAGATGGCGAGTGGCATGCCGATGGCTGTTTTATGACGCAGTTGGTCCGGGGAAGTTGAAGTTTGTTTGCGTGGCCTGGCCTGAAAGAGTTCATTCTTCTATAATGCATTAGCCTGGCTGAAGAAGTTATCTTAGTATAGGATTTCTCTGTTTGTTTAAAACCAACAAGAAGAGACAATGAGTGGGTGCTCTTTTCCTCCCATCCGAAGTCAAACCGAAAAAATCCTGGCTCTATCCAAAAGTTTCCGGCTCATTAAAACCAATTTGCCTGAGAACATTTATAGAACTTTTTCGCATTTGAAGAGGGGCATTCATCCATCCATTACCGATAGACCAGACCCCAGACTAGCCACATAAAAATAAATAAACATTGGCCAATTTCAAATTAATCGACAAAGTCAACAGCAGCCAGAGTTCATTGAATTTGCAGCTGTGTGGGATTGGGTGCTGAAGGTTAGGGAACTGGGAATAGAAGGGGATATCTGTGGGGTTTAAGGTTTCTTTCTCTCTGTCTCAATCCAAGCACGCGCCGTCCCCGGTGATTAGTCAGCCGGGTGAAAAGTGACTAAGCGAATCGCCAAAGCATTTGACCACCACACGAATTGGAATAAAATTCAAATTAAAACTAGCCTCACGGGAAAAGGGGATTGGGGGGTGACAGCCAATCGGTCACTTAACCCGCTGCAGGGACGGATACAGTGAAAGATACTTTTGGCGGAAGTTTTTATTGCATTCATAGAAATAATTTAAGGTGTATAGTAGTTGTTTACAAAAGAAAGAAAAGAAACAAGGGAACCCTCCCACAGATATAATTGGATTTGAATGAGTCAATCTCGAGAATGGTAGTAATATTTTGCACTACAACAGACCACTATCCGTCTAACAGATATTTTACTGTATCGCGACAGACCAAGGTGGCACCTGGCAGGCCCAGAAGACGGAGAAGTCCGCCGGTGGACAGTCATTTGACACCGAAGACTGCAACATTATCTGAAGGCAGCTCGGATGGTGGAGCCCCTTTCCATGGGCGGCGGACAAAGTGGCTCGCTGGTTGCTCAATTGCTGCGGGGCAGTTGTCGAGAAGTTGGCGTTTCTTTGTTTGCCACAGTTCTTTGGCCCGGGCCTTGACTCCGTTTGAATTGTCTTTGTTGCCATTAACATTTAATTTAATATGTGAGTTGAGTGGCCAGCCGTCTGCCTCCGCGTCTCACATCCAACTCCAACTGGATACTGGTTTTCTAGATTTGCATAGTATCCCAGGCCCAGGAGTTGATTCGGCTTATTTGTATGCCGGGCGACAGGCCACAGCCAAAGGCCAAGCCCCAACCGAAACCCAAGTCTGACGCTCTTGGTTAAGGCTTCGCATTTAATTTATTCATGTAGGATTAGTCGTATATAAGTCCTACATAAGCTGACGACAGCTGTCGCTACCTAGCCTGGCATGGGAAGACTTCAATGCAATTTATGCAAATTATTATGTGGGCTTGCCAAATGTGTGTGGGGATAGGATCTGTGTTTTCCGCCAGATGTTCGCCAAGTCCCACAAATCCCCATAAGTTAAATGTTATTCCATTAGTTCCATCAAATCATCTTTTAAACAAAATTTACCTGAAAGTCCTAAAGGGGTTGGTAACTCGGCCGCCAGATGTTTGAAAGCCCAAAAGTAATTTAGCCTTAATTCCACACTCGACCCAAAACAATAGGCTTGATGGGCACTCCTTTGATATCGCTCTAGCAAGCCGAATTTCTCGCCTTGTCCCACATTTGGTTTATTGTGTTCGGCTTGTGGCAAGTTCTTCAAATATATATACTTATTTATTTGGTGGCTGAATCCAGGCCAAGTGGCGCGACCCTAAAAGCTGAAAACAAGGCAGAACATGCAAGTAGGAAATGCAAGTCGCAGAACTGGGTGGGTTTTGGGGTTGAGTGGTTGTTGGGTGGGCTTATGTGGCTCCCTATTTGGGCGGGCTCCTGGCATTGCAGGGAAGTGTGACTACCATAAAACAAAGGATGTTTTCCACTTCTGACACAGATCCAAGTCCCAGAGGCAGCTTTGCTGCACTTTCCATTTCACCGCTCTGTCAATTGATGTCGCATTGAGATGCATTGAGATTGTTGCAGTTCCATTTCCAGATAGGGGGATGCGGAACCCAGAGCGAGGGAAGACTCCATTAATGCAAATTGTTGCAACAGGAAATGAGGCGTACCACCACGCACCCGGCAAAAACACCGAACACGCCAATTAGGTGGCAATTTATAAGAAATGTTTCGGGAACGGGAATGTGGAAGAGGCCCCGAACCCCATGCCGCCGCTCCTTTGTTTCCCCCACAACGACAACGACGACGGCGACGACGCCGACGATGTCGAGGTGAAGGAACTCCTTTGTGATTGTTTTCGTGCGGTTTTTACATCATGTAAAAATTTTAATTGCCAGATTTTAATGAAGCCCCAGGGCCCAGTTGGCCCTACTTGGGGCCTCACACAAGGGCCCTTTCGCCCTTTCAGGGGGCGGGTCTAATGCATTATTTATGCAGCTGACAGCTTTTCCAATGAGTCAACACCTGTCCACACACAGTTGGTGGGGTCAGGTTTCAAGCCAAAAGCTTTTCGATTTAAAACATGAATAGAATGCCTGGAATTCGGGTTTGGGCAGACCCAGTCAGACCCCATTAACATATGCTCGAGTGTACTTACGAGCTGCATCCACAGACAACATTCAGCTTAATGCATTTTCTACTTAATAATTCATATTCACATTTATGACTTGATAAGCCCGGACGAGTCGAATGAAAAATGATTGCAAATGAGGAAATGAAAATTAAGCTTTTCATTATTTATTTTGCAAGACTGCTGCGACTGCGGTCGGCACTTGCCGGGTGTGTGGTTTATGGAACCGGTTCTATATATAATCCCCAAAGAATACGCAATTGCTTGAGAGTTCAAACTAATATACTTATTAGCGTGTTGGTTAGCATTTCAATTTAAAGTTTCAGAAGCAAAAAGTTAGGGTAAATTGATAACAAAAAGATATCTTAACTCTACTCAACCACTTTTTCTAATATTAAGTCTTAGACTGCAACTCAAAGTCATAAATAACCAAGCAAAGAGGAAAGCTTTTCCTGGAAAACCCATGATAAATGGGGCTTTGAAGTGCCTGAAATATTTTTGGCAGCTAATAAAGCAAGCGGCAAATAGCTCTATTTCATCTTCAGCTTATCGGCCTTCAACTTTCTTTCGGGGAAAACACGCAATGATTGCAACAAATTTTCACTTTCGTGTCTCTGCTTTTGTAGCTTCTGGTTTTTTGTTGTCTGTCTGAGACCGAAACAGACTTGCACTCGCACACACAAAAACGGCTTTGAGCGAGCGGCTGCACTTGACTTGGGCTAAGTCTAAAAGACTAAAAGACCCACACAGCCCACCGACAGCACCTTGAGATTCCACACATAATGCCCCGCAACTTGTTGACAATTTGCCGAGAGCAAAATGCATCCAAAGTCATGGGTGTGTGTTTGTTTGCCAGCCGCATTTGAGCCCCAGAAGTCTTGTTTACTTTGGGGCTATTTTTATAAAAGAGTAGCTGACTTAGTAGAAAAATTTACAATTTTAAATAGATACAATCTTAAAGCTAGCTGCAGTAACATTCTGTATATGAGGAGAAAGCGATTAATTATAACAATAATCATTTTACAATCTCAAATCGACAGGTTATTAAAGCATTTCCTTTAAAATTGTTCCAAATGTATTTAATAACATAAACCTTCTTAAGTATAATATATAATATAATGAAGTCTTGCTTAAGTTTATAAATGCAAAGTTGTACAATGGCGAGTAAACCTTATGAGCTAACGTAAATCAGTATCAGTCTTTGGAGTGTGGGGATAGAGTATATCCTTCCATATACTTCTTATTCAGATCAGTCTTCATGTATCGCAGGGTTCAGGATTCTGGGTACGGGAGGTGCAGGCGGAAGTCCATTGACAAACTCGCAACGGGGATGGCTTCCCAATCGGATTCTCATGCACAGCGGTCCTTTTCGTTGGGGATTCATGCTGGCCTTATCCATAGGATTTTTCGGGAAATACTGCTCCTCCGCTACCATTTCCCCGGTGGCAGAATCTTCCCCGGGAAGGCAGTGATCCACAGGATCCGTTGGGGGTAACATTTAAAGGATACCAAGAGCTCTGTGTGGGAGATTGATTGGCTTGGAAAATAGTCAAAATATTATTTACTACCTGGATCTCGATATCGATTCAACTTGTATGTAGTTCCTTACGTTTCCTTAGTCAGGGAATGACAATGAAATCAAGGTGATTTTGGGCCTTGAGTTTGCCCCAATAGGATACGCCTACTATCCCCATATCTGGATGTTGATCTTTTTCCTTTCTATCCGCTTACCAAATTACAAAATTATCTTACATTTAGTACGATAACAAGAAAACTAAACTTTCCAAAAACAGTCATGTAGGCAATGCAACAACTATTCTGAATCGAAGTCTGTGGAGAAGGAACACTTTAAAGGTTCCTCTTTTTTTGTTGTAAATAAAATCCATTACGGCATCAAAACACTTTATAAAATGCGGAAAACCAAACGGGCATTAAAGAGTCTCCCTGGGCGGGCCTGAGAGACCGCCGCCACATCTCATTAACCCAGTGAGTAAACAAAAATTCCGCACATCTGATTAAGTCACGGAGAGAACCAAGATTGGTTTGGAGTTTGGCATGAAAGGCATGTGAAACGCCAAGTCAAATAAATCAGCTGGGAGAAAACTGCAAAATATTTCAGGCTTTTATTGGGTGGCCACTCTATAAATACAGGCCAATGCGATTATTTATAGTCGGAGGCAGCCCAAATGGTTTATTTTGGTTTCGGGGTATAAACAAAGTTCGAGCAACTCACGAGATCTGTGCCACACATCCGATAATATTTATACATTTGCCTTTATACACTAGACATCGCCCCGCCCAGGTCTTGCACAATGATCTCACTCTGCCTCGTTACGATTTCCCCATTTTCACGCTTGATTAGTTTCGAGTGTTGAAAATTTCGATGGTCCCGAAATCGCATCGAAAAGTGTCGATTGATTGCGGCGCACGCCACGGGAATGGGTTCGCCGGTCAGTAGATTTTGGGGGGAGTGTCGTTAATGTCACGAAGTTTGTGATAAATGTTATTAAAGTTACACCATGTTACTCAAATCCTAATAATAATTAAAATAGGTTACAGATTATATTGTTTAAACTAGAAGTTTAGAGAACATATGCCTTAGAAAGCGCAGTATTATCCAATTACATTCCCAGCACGTGCCTTCAGGTGGACAATTGCTAGGTCTTAAATATTATGTGAGCAGCCACAATAACTTCTCATCAGCCGAACAAGCTGAGCGAATTGAGTAGCCTCCAAGTCACACTCAAATGCCCTTTGTGTGTCAAGTGAGGATGATGATGATGATGATCTTTATATGATGACTCTGATTGACGTGGATGAACGTGGCAGAGCTGGGAGAAATTGGAGCAGTGGCAGATGCGAGGAACTACAAAACGCTGGCCTGTGGCTGAGCTTGAATGTTGGCTCTTGTGGTGCGGCGGCTGTAATCTCTTTGGCTGCACATTTAATCGCATATTGCACATTGTTGCGGCCAAATTGAATTGTTTTGCGGCGACTTGTAGTGGTATGGAGCCTAGCGGAGGTGGGCTTTTCAATCATCCGATTGATTGCCATGGGCCAGCATCGGTGCACACAGATGGCTGCGCCTCGATGCACCCACAGTAGTGTAACCACATGTGCACTCTGTACAGTCATTGCACCCACACTCTGCTCCCCATGGACCGAACGTACGCCTTTGTCTCGGCTCTGAGTTTTCAATTCATTTGATTTGTATCTTTGAGACGGGGATATGCTAATGGCAGCCGGGGGTGCTGGTTACTTGGGTTAATATGATTTTAATGCTTGGCCGCAAAGAATGCGGGTGTGGTGGCAACCAGATCAGTGCTCGGCATTTGCCAAGAAATCGCGCATCTTGCGGCCATCGCACATGGGAGACTGCAATTGAATTACTCGACTGGCTGATTGATTTGTCGTGAGTGAAGTCCAAGTTCAGCGAAACTCGATCAAGACAGCAATTGGTTCAAGGTTCAAGTGGTTTTCGCCTTCGATGATGGCCAGAGCATAGAAAGGCGCTCCATCAACATGAACAGAACCCACGCCGTTAATCGACATAATTTTCAATCCACTCATTTGTCAGTTTAAGTGCTCAAATGCCGTACATTTAAGTGGTTTATTGTGCTTTATTTTTATTATTTTTTTTTTTAGCATTTGTGAACATTTTTGCGGCGAATAATTGCCCCGCCATCAACGAGACTACTTTCAGTGCCGACTTTTGTTGTTGTTTATCATTTAAATAAATCGTTTTGTGTGTAGAGCCTCCAAAGAAAAGCATCTCGACGGCAATTGTGGTTGAAGATTAGCATTTATGGTTGTAGGAATCCATTGTTATCTCTCTCTCGTGGCTGTTGTGCAATGTCCACCAGGTAGTTGAGTGCAATTAAAAGTTGCCTGAGAGAGATGGCTATGAGATGGATGGTGCTTCTACCAGCACCCTTTCTTTCATTTGTTTGCTCTCCCGTATGATATCATCTTTCAGTTGAAACCAAACTTGAAGCTGTCAGAATTCGAAAATTTAACATCTGCTGGGGTTCCAGGTCGCCGCAGGCTGTTACTCGGCCATTCATTAATCATCAGTGATGATTCGTTTGAAAACCAGGACGAACTGAAGTTAGTTCTGACTTAAGTCTTGCTAAATTATAATTAAAAGGGAGAACTATTAGGTACACATTTTATTAAATTGTTCCATAGGAATAGCAGAATAAATTTAAATATACCTTGATACTGAATTTATTTAAAGGGGTTCTGAGGTGGGCATCTCTGGCATAGCACACAGGCCCTGCTAAGAGCTGCGTCATCTGAAACCCGACTGGGGGATGGGATTCCTGTGTCCGCATCAATGTCTCCTGCATTCGCAATGAGTTGACTGAAAAGCCCATTCAGGGTTGGCTTCCTCTCCGCCTGGAAGCCTCCACCTAATGACGGAGAAGGGTTTTTGGTGTGTATGGCCAGGGGAAGGATGCAGTGCCTGCGGCAACTAAAAAGCACATCCCGTCATTAGGAAGCGTTGGTGGAGGAACGAGGAATGACATCAGTTATGCGGCTGCCACTGCAATTTGCTTGTAACTCTTGTCGTGCTTGCTCTGCCCATTTAATTGCATAATTTATTGATAATTAAATTAAGCTCCAAATGAAACTCTCCTCTTTCCAGGGAGTGCAGCTGGAGTGGCTCAACTCCCCCAACAATTGCCGCAGATGAGGTGAACGAACTAGTGGTCATCCCACCACCCGAGCCCTCCCCTCATCGTCCTCCACAGCATCTATTGGCAGACGACCCTCCAACTCGCGGGCAATTAAGAAATCCCTAATTGGACAGGGAGAGCTGCCGGAGCGGAGGAGGGAGCATCCTCTGTTAAGATGCCGTCTCTGCGCCAGAAGGTCACCACCTATTTCCGTCAGTTGAGCTTCATCGCGGAGCCTCGCGAGGGTAGACGGAGGACCAGCGAGCACGAGGATGAGGACGGTAACTTCATTACCAAATATCTCGAGGGGTGAGTCAAAAGTCTATAGAAGTTAATTTAATTTAATAGAGGCGCGAGCTTGCGCCTAGAACTAAACATTTTTAACTTAATTTAACTAAACCTCTTTATTTCAAGGCGCATGCAACGACTGTTTGTGGCGGGTCCGGAGATCTACAATGGCCAGAATCCCACAGACATGCCTGTGCTCAAACTCGGCTCCTATGAAGCTGGCACCTGCTCCATTACAGCCGCCTGCACGGGACCTGATGAGGGTCTGACCGGCATCAAGCGCTCCAAGCTGCACCTGAGCACCAGCTTTGCGGACGACATAGACTTTATAGACACGCAACAGGAGAACGAAGATGCCTACGGTGTTAGAAAGAGTACACCTCCGGCGGTCCCACAGAACTCCACTCGATTGGCCAGCAAATTTGGACGTCCGCCGAGCGGATCCCGCAGGCAAAGCAATGTCGATCAACCATCGGGATCTGCTTCTGCTTCGGGTATGCGCTCCCGCAAGAATTCCAAGAGCAGCATAGCCAATCTGGCAGCGGCTTCCGCTGGTAACGACGCAGGGAAAGCCACCACCATCGTGGTGAGCATGGTTGGCAGTGATCAGAACAACAGGAATCTGCTGAATGCAAAGACTGAGGCCCTGGCGAACGGTGATTCGAATTCGGAACGAGAGCGTCTGCTTCGCGAGGCGGTTAGCAATCAGGGTGGCGCCGCTCCAGCTGCGCTGGTTGCCGGCGTGGAGAACTGGCGCATGGAGTGCGATTTCGCCTATGGCATCTCAGTATCCTTGTACGAAAACAATATGCTGACCAAGGAGCCGATGGGCAATCCCATTGCCGACTGCTATGGCATGGTTGTGCGTGGCGATTCCGCAGTCATGGCCATGGCAGATGGAGTTAATTGGGGTGAGTTTTTCCCTTCACCAGCTGACATAAGCCCACCAGCTGACCTCTGTATAAACTTTCGTAGGGGATGGAGCTCGCCTGGCTGCCCGCTCGGCTGTGCACGGCTGCCTGGATTACTTGGATCGGGCGGTGTTCGGCCAAGCGCTGGAGTGCCGGGCTACCACCACCCAGGAGGTGTTTGTGAGTCTGCTGCGGAGCTTGTGGGAGGGACACGGGTGCATCTTGGAGGTGGGAGGAGCTCTATCCACGCTGACCATTGCCGTGGTGCTGCCGCTGGACGGAGCACCGGGCAAGTATGTGGTCTGCGCCTGCAACGTGGGCGATTCCCTGGGCTATGTGTACTCCAAGAAGCACGGAGTGCGGGAACTCACACAGGCCTCGCACGACATCAGCTCCATGCGGGACATGCGCGACGCCTTGGGCGCCCTCGGACCGGCGGATGGCAACAAGCCGGAGCTGAGCAATCTCACCTTCACGATGAGCTGCATCGAGAGCGGTGACATAGTGTTCCTCACATCGGATGGAATCAGTGATAACTTTGATCCCGTTGTGGGCAAGTTCGCTGAGGCCTGGACGCCGGATGTCAAGCTGCAGGCGTCGGGGCAAGGGAAACCGGTCAATCTGGCGCCCAAGCGCCAAAATAAGAGTGCCTCGGCCATCTATGCTCGCCTGCACCCCTCGACGCCGCCCACCCGACCAGCTCGTCAGGCGAAGGCGGGCAGTCCGCCCAACAATGCGCCCAGTCGTCCGAAGTACATGCGATCGCAAACGCTCATAGAACCGCGTCAGGGACTGGTATCCCCGCCGCCGCCCTCTGTCACGCCACAGCGCATTCCCAGATCAATCTCTGGCTTGCCCCTGGTAACAGGACCTCAGAGGCATGCTCTGACCCTGTACCGGCTGGAGGACCTGCTGAGCTATGGCATCAATGGCACCTTCTCGCCCTGCTCCTCGGCCCGAAGGCTGTGCCACCTGCTCATTGACTTTGTTAGGATGATAACCTCGGCCAGGAGAAAGACTTTAGAGCAACGGGAGCTCTTCTACAAACTCTCTACGGGACCGGATGGCGCCAAGCGGGAGGTGCAACTGAATCGGATGCAGCACCGGGCGGCTCGAAAGCGGATTGTGGACAGCAGTGCCTTTGTGGCCTTGCCTGGCAAACTGGATCACGCCACTGTGATGGCCTACACGGTGGGGGGTGGTCATGGCGACAATGGAAACGAGAACGGCGATGGGGAGGTGGCGGTTTCCCCCGTACTGCAATCCAAGGAATTCAAGGAGACGAATTTCTAATCTCTAGACTGCAGAAATCAAGCTTTTTATACATTTTTATCACTCACATATGGGTAATTCTTGCTTAAATGGGTCGCTTAAAGGTCTCTTGTGATTTTGTTTGTTATATATTTTTTATTTTTAATGAGTTTAAATATTAAATGTTATCTGTAACCAAAAAACACAAATCATATTGTTGGATTTTCGCCAAATATGTTATATATTAGTTTTAATACATCGATTTTCCAAGAAGAAAACATCCGCTCAGAAAGAGCATTAAAAAATTTGACACTTGAGTTAATTTTCCAACTTTAGGGCTTAAGGTTTATTTAATTACAATCTGTTTTTAATTGCCAACCAATAAATAAAATAAATATGTTATTGATCGAAGAAGATACTACATTAAGCAAAGAGTTACCCGTATGCACACATAACTACATATATATATATATATATATTTACATATACTATTTTATACATGCATCTTGAATATTCATAAATTCTCGCTTAAGTTTTGTTGATTTTTATTCCGATACTCCTTATTTGTCAGCCATAGATTTTTAGCCATTAACATATGTGTACGTGTATGTGTTAACTGCAATCGACAGAAATGCCTCAAATGTTTTAAACTACCAAAAAGAATAAGAAGATAACACACACTGAAAAATATATGTCGTATTTTTACACTCTCATTCGAAAAGTCAACACCAGCCGCAGGGAGTTTTTAATTACCACCAAACTCTCGTACATTGTGGCAGCAAAGATAAAATGCATAAATAAGATGCGTAACGCACCTTTGATATAGAATAACCCAACATCGTTTAGCGCAATGCATCTTATTTATTCATATTGTCTTTGGTGGCACTGTAGAAACTCTATAACGCACAGCTTAGACTACGGAATGGGCTGTGACAAGCGGGCCAGAGCAATCGAACAATTGAATAAACGCATTGAAGAACTGCGCTTTTTTAAGCACTAAAATGATTTTGTCGTTTTTATTTGATTGGAATTCAGTGAAACCACGCGCATTAAATAATTGTTTTTATTTATATGTAAAAGCATCTCGAAATTTTAACACACTTGTAATTGCACAGAAATTAGAATACAAAACGATGTAAAAGAACACAAAATCAAGGTAGATTGCTGCCCATGAATCCGTAAAAGATTCATGCACAAAACACAGGAATATATAATATCATAGGAAATCTAGCTTCAGTTCCTACAAGCTCGTTTTTCAGCTGTTTCGCATGCGTAGCAGCAGGTTGGCAATAGCCTGAGCCTGCTTGGGTGAGGCATCCTTTACTTGTTTGTACAGTACCTCCACACTGCGCAAAGTTTGGGGCTGCGAAGGGATAATCAAGCTCAGCAAAAACAGATTTAGGCTATAAGAATGGCATTTCCAACATACGAGAGTCTTGACATCCAGCTGCGACTGAGCCTTGTTCGCCAGCAGCCAGAGATTCACGGCCAGTTGAGCGATGCTTTCCTTCTCCAAGTCAGCATACCGAACAATCTTCAGAAAAAGTTCCAGGGATAGCTCCGCCTGGGAACGTTGCTGCTGTGCCACCCCCAAGGACTTGAGCTGCATGAGGATGGCATCCACAACCTGGCCGCACATATTGTTGACCTCCGCCAAGAACTTGGGATCGTGACCATACAAGTCGTCGTTGGAAACCACTGCGCAACAGAATGAATATTATTGAATCTTTAATATTTAAATCATAGTTACTCTCACCTCCTCGAATACGATAGGGAAACTTTTCCAGGCTCTGCACGTAGAGCATGTCCAGGCAATGCAGATAGATGATGCTCGGCGCAGTGCTGTCCGTCTTGAATTCATGCCTGCCCACCACATCCAGCAGCAGGCGAAGGAAGTACAGGACACCTTGCTCTGGACTATCGGGCACCACAATTAATGTGGCCAGCATGTTGCACAGATAGGTGACCAGAAAGCGCTCCAGGCTGCGCGGCTTTCCCTCAAAGTCCACCGTGGCCGCTGGCAGCTCGTTGACCAAATTCAAGGCAGCCTCAAAGCAGGCATCGGCTAATGGAAGAAAGATACATTTCATTGGGAACCTCCAAAGCCATCACGTCAGTACTCACCCTGCCCCAGGCAGAGATGCTGTAGGGCCAGTTGCCCGCACAGCAAATACAAATCCATTTGCTGCTGGACAGCCCCGATGCTAGGAATGGTGATGAAGCAGTAGGCGATGCAGGCCTTGACGAATCCCGTTGACTTGGATCGATTCCGCGTGGCCAGTTTGCAGGCAGCATGAACCAGAGTCACATAGACCGCGTCTAAATTACTGAACGTTCCGCGGGCCTCCACATAAAAGCTGAGTTGCTGCTCCAAGTCGCGTCCAAAGTACACCTTGTGGATGAAGACATTGATGAGCTGTGAGATCTGACGGCGCTCATCTTCCACGGTGAGGGCGCTTTGTAGTATTAAAGTTAAATTATTATTCTTCAGTTCATCGATCAAAATCCGGTTACTTACTTCACGGAGTCATTCAGGATCTTGCCGAGATACATCAAGCAACTCGTGACCACAGCATCGCTGGTGTATTCCTCGCTGTTCTGCTTGTAGTAACTAAGGATGTTTTTGCAGACTTCGACGCGCACCGATTCCTTTTGGAAGAGATCCAGGTAGGGCAGGAAGTTCGGTTGTATCAGCAGGAGCTCAATACTTCGATAGTTCTGCATTATTCTGGTGAGAATATTTTGCAACTGGGAATAGTGCTTCTCATAGGCCTTGCCCAGGCACATCCGAGCATTCAGTTCGCCCAGCAGTCGATTAACCTCATGTATCTGATGGAATAATACATAAATTGTAATAAAGATGATGAAGCATACTGTATGCTATTATTTCTTAATTAGAAACAAATTAGTCAATATAGGTTGATATTCTCATTAGTTTTTAATATAATTAAAAGTGTACTTTAGACTATGGATGAACACGAATCGAGGGGGAAAGTCCTAAACGATAAATCGAGTTTCAATTTGGCAAATTCAAAAATATCAAACAGAATATAGATTCCTCTTACAGCTATCGATTTAGATATAAGCCTTCGCTTTAAATATGAATATATTATCGACTAATCAATATTCTCTGACCTCGTAATCACCGGGTATTCCTAAGTCGATTCCTGCTGCATTTCGACTTGCTATTAATTGAAGTTACATTAATTCCTACGCGACTGACACCTATTATGCTCATCGAACACCTTCGAAACGCTCGTTACCAACAAAACCAACCCAATCTAGTTCTTTTAAGTCTGTATTCCAGTCATGTGTTGCATATTCGTAAACCTACTCAAAATATTTATTATTATCATCTCGGTTTTGGTATTATTTGGGACAG
>JAEIHY010004910.1:0-10427 GCA_018904565.1 Drosophila tsacasi
AAAAAAAAAATGAGGATGGCTTTCGGCCATGTAACGGAAATCGGCTTAAAATTTACTTCATCACACAGAGAGAAAGAGACGTGGCACACACAATGGCAGACTAGCACCAACGGCAACGCGTGCATGATTTATGGCCTTCTTGCAGCCAAAAGAGAGCGAGAACGGAAGAATTCTGGTAAGGGAGAGAGGGAAATGTGTAGGCTTTGGCCAACACTTTCGCAAAGTCTAAGCCCGGTCTTGCCTTATGCAGCCAATGCAACTGGGTGGCTTTGTTCTTCTTGTTGGCAAAAGAAAAAAGTTATTTACGACAAACTTCCGCCAAGAGTGGATGGAAATGGGGGCGGCAGCCGCGGGTCATTGTCGGCTTGAGGCCTAAAACTCTTACCTAGAGCGGCGAGTTTTTAAATCATTCCCCTTTTTACATTTGCAACTTTTTTCAAGCTTAGCCTGGCCGCCATTTTGCCACTTTGCATTTGCACAATGGCGGCGTCCACCGTGGCGTCGCGATCCCGTTCGCGTTCCCGCTCGCGTTAGCGTTATTCGCAAATTATGTTACTTTGGCCAACTCAAATAAATCTTGGGGCAAGTGTGCAAGGAGCTCGCTTGTACACAAATCACAGGCAAATTAGTTGCCTTGCCTCTCGCTTGCTCACTCGGCCGGGCAAACTTGTTGAGCCGCAAGTTTGCGCTCTTCTAATATATATGACCAAAAACTTGCTGCTAATGAGTAAATGTGGGAAAAGTTTAAATTAATTTCTTAAATGTGTTCCACTCTAAAGATTTTCAATTTCCTTTACGGCCAAGCGCAAGCAGAACCCCACTGCTCACATTATAATTATATTTTCGATACTTTCCGTTGACCCCGAACACTGCATTTTATGATCTCACTTTGCGCCTCAGCAACGGCACCTTTCTATTCTCCGGTGACGATGCGTTCCAGGAAGTCCATTGAGATTGAAAAGAATGGGCTGTAATACAGGATGTCAGCCAAAAGCCAGCCGCAACGGAAGGCAATAGACGACAAAATGGCTTTTTATCGTTAGCCATAAAAATAGATTGCCAAGTTAAGTTGTGGGTTCACAATAAGAAATATGTTCTTGATTTGAAGTATACTAAAAATGCGAAGGGATTTCTTTATTAACCTTGGTTAGTATCCTTCATTTAAAACAACAAAAGGAGTAACCGAGGAAATATTTTAAAATTATAATTACTCGAATTTAAAGCTTTATTATCAACTGCCCCATTTTTACTATTTTTGCTAAGGTTTTGCTAGATTTCTTTGCTCACAACGTGTGATTTTCCTAATTCACAACCTAAGACCACAAAAATCGATACTATTATTTTAATCAAGTGAGCAGGACAGAGTTCATAGTTGCTTCAGTAATAAATCTAATTTATCACAAGTGAAGATGAATGTGTTGGGAGCTGTGTGTGGTCGTAACAATTGCCTTAAATCAAATTGTGCATTATTGAATATTAATTGTGTACGCTTCGATTGCGGCATCTTTTGCATCCGAGCAAGATCAATTGAGTTTCGGATGTCAGAGGCAGGGGCAGAGGTGGATGCAGCTCCCAAAGTCACGGAGGTGGTGGCTGTCTTGACTCTTGACAAGCCCTCTGGGCATTTCGGCTCATGTGTCACCATTTTGTTTATGCTGCGAATTTCCGGCGTCCCATTCTAGGTGAGGGTCTGCGTGTGTGTGTGTGCATATTGGGGGTGCGGATATGTGTTCGTGGCTCACTGACTCGCTTTAGCTGCCAATCACAACTGGTTGACAAATTGCTTTTGGACACGACTGACATGTTGACAGGCTTACTCAACTCCCCGGCTCCCAGCCTCCGCACAGACGCTTTCTTATCTCTTGAATATCGTTCCCCATTTAAAGCGTTCAATAATAGGTTTTTTTTATGTATTTTGAGGGTTATTTGATTAGCAAAATAATCGCAATGAAATAAAATGAATAGAATTGAGTACTAATTAGTAATTACTTTGAATTGTTAGAAACAAATATTTCTGAGACTCTAAAAAAGATAGTTCTTTAGAAAGAAGTCGATAACAACAGCATTACTTAACTAATTTAATTACTTCTTTTGAATAGTTAATTGATTTCATATATTCTTTCCGAAACAACCAGATGCTTTTTATCCAGATTACCAATTTTAGCGATTTTTCTTTACAGAGAAATAAATTTAGAAATATTTTTCAGGCATTTCGCTCACCTTTTTTCTCGTAGCTTCCAACTTACTTTACTTTCCTCGAATATTATCAATTTATTTCCTCTCCTCTATCATCATTAAGCTCCGAAAAAGTCGAATAGTGTTTCACTGCTATATAGCACTAACCAAAACTGGCATTGATGCGACCCTCGTAATTCGGTTTCCCCTTTCAGAGAACCTATCCAACCGCCAGCGGGCAACATTTTCAGTTTTCCAGCTGAGAAAACACAGACAAACGTGCGGCCGGCCCAAGGTGCAAACAAAAAATACTCGGAGAAGATGAAGCAATTCACGTAAAATTTAATGTCACACGAACCCAAAAGTGAAAGTTGCATTTGGGCAAAGAAAAGCTAAGCGAAAGATAGACAGAAAATGGGGCAAGAGGGAGGAAGTAGGAACGAAAAAAATGGTGCAGTTAGAAAATTACTTTTACTTACTGTCATTGAAGGGTTCCCCAAGGATATTCGAGAGTTTTAAGTGCGACGTTTGCATTTCCTCCGCTGCTTCAGCTACGTACGTGAAATAGTTTCGCTCCGCCATTGTTTCGCTGTGAATGGGGATACGAATACGAGTTCAAGGACCACTCGTCCGCTGAGGACTGAGTGCGATGGCATATTTTCCCATGTCATGCAAAAGTTTTTTCTTCGTGAGAGTTTGTCATATGTGTGGCAGTGTCGGGCGGATGCCCATTAGGAATTTAAAGAATGTCAAATGCTCAAAATGAAGCTAGCGCTGAGCATGTGAAAACCCATACAAGAAAAGTAGTTTTAAAAACGTTGGAAAAATATATATTTGGTTGTATTATGGTTCATTCTTTTGTGAAATAGTTATTTAAGGCTATTTACAAATAAAGCAGAACATTTAATAGTTATTTAGTTAGTTTAATTATATTGTTAGACTATTAAAAAAACTGTCAAGTAGATTAATAAAATATGAAATACGGACATTTGAATATGAAAAATAAAATATTAAATTTGGAATGGAATATAAAATATAGGATAATGAAATATTGAATATGAAATACGCCAAAAGCAGCATTTTAATTACTGCGCTAATATGATATTTTTGCCAAATACTATATTTTGATCTGAAATTTCTGAAAAGGCTATAAAGCACAATATCTGTTATGCTCAGTCATCTATTATGATTTAATAAGTTAAGAAATTAAATAAGCATTAATTATCGGCCCTTCAATTTATAAAATCAATAGCCAGGCTGATGTTAAAGCGCTCAAATTAAATTATACAATTCCAGCTCCAGTATCCTGTATAAGTATGTATAAAAATGTCAAGGCAAACGCTTGAGCTATCATGTCGTATATCAAGAGACGTCATTATTTTGTGCATACTCTGGGATCAGGCCGAGTTCAGACCGGGTCAGGGCCTAGAGTGTCTCCGCAGACTGTTGCCAGCGAGAGGGAGAGTGACATAATTTGATAAATGATGATTTTATAATCGTTTGCATGACAACCACCAGCACCGGGCCGGTAGTCCTCCTCGGAGTCCTCCCATCCGCTGACGCTCCTAGGAGAGAGTGTCCGTTTTCCTTAGTCAACTATCCTTTGCAGACATGTTTGTGTCAGCCTCAGCTCAAGTGACAAACCCCGAGGCAGCGCCGGTTTGCATGTAACCAGAATTTTCGGATTTAGCTGGGCTCTCGGTCTCGGTCCGGGACTTGTCCTACACTTCCACTTCCACCTGGCCAGCAGCAAGCCTTTTTGCACATTTTCATTTGCGCTTCCAATTTCAAAATCCCAGAACCCGAGCCCCCGGCCCGGCCTCGGCCTCCCCGGCAATTGTATTTCCTGGTCCTGAAAATGATAAATTATCGCTTTTCTACGTCCTGATGCAATATGATGTCGTCTGCTGTGCACGAAAGCTCTCTTCCCCGGCTCTGTGCCACTCCGCCCATCTAATTCACATTTTTGATTAATTGGATTTCACTTTGAGACAAATAGAAATTTTCATTTCATTTTCTATTTGCCTTTTGCCGGGCCGACTGTTTGTTGTGACAACTTTATCACTCGCCTCTCCTGTGCGAAATACCAAATTGAATTATGGCCAGAGAAAAATGCATATTTAATTTTCGATATCAGATTCAGATTGGCCATGAATATTTCTTCATCTGCCAGCGGGATGGGGCAGAGCTAACTGCACATAAAGCGAATGACTCAATGTCATTATCCTCGCGCTCCAGAGTCGTCGATGCATTAAAGTGCATTTTAAAATAGAGCAATAAATATTTACTTAGGGGGAGGTTGGCGCAGACAGGGGGCGTGGCTGATTGCCAAGCCATATCGTAATTGCAGATAAACTTTATGCCATTAACCTTAGCGTTGTCTAGTCAGAGCCACCACCATCACATCCCCTCAGTGCGCTGTAAAGTGCTTTTGAAACATTTCATGATATAAGCACTGTCTCTCCGACGCTCCCTTTGCCTTCTGGTGCCGTCAACAACTTTACATTTGCGGGCTTCTCCTGGGAGGCTAACGAAGAAATATGCAGAAAGTCGGAGATGGGGCACCCGTGCGTTTGCCATCATTAAACTTGTGCGTAAACATCGGCAAAATGCATTAAACTTGGTAAATATCGTAAAAATTAACGACAACATTATGTGGCAGCCGGCAAGCTCCAACTTGTTCCCATTTCTATGTGTGGTAATGGCCAAGTTCAAACTATAAATTCCAATAGTAACCAAGCCAAAACAAGTTAAATAGCTCAGTCTGGTTTTGCTGCGAGTAATTGGAAATGCGATTAGATTTGTGCAAAACTTGTCTTTAGGATGATTATGCAAATGAATGGAATAATCTTTTGAGCTCAGTGAGTCTCCATCCTGATCTGTCTGACTTGTCACACTTTTCCAGGCTTATCCTTATCCGTGGGAAATCAGCATCCGCACAGGGCAAAGACACAATCCGTAACAGTAACTGAAAACATTCCCGCAAAAAGTGACGGCATCGCTAGAGGCGGGAGTCCTTTCTCCATTCCCCTCTCCCTTGCAATGCATTTGCACACTTTCCTGTTGACATTCTCGAAAAGGCATGGAGCGCAAATTAAAGGAAATGCAGCCAGCACATCAACAGAGACTGCACTGAGGAAAACCAAGGCAAAACACAACAAGATAAGCCTATATTAAGTGGTTACTCTAATACAATACCTATTTGTGGAGCAGTTTTAAATAAAAAACTTTGGACATTTTAGGCTCCTACAGTACCTAAGTATTTTTGAGCCTGAAAGCAATTTACAACCGGCAAAAATTAAAATAAAATAAACTAACTATATAACTAATGGAACATTTAAAAAATCGAACTAAAACTTTATAAATTTATTTATATCTATTTTTATTATTCTTTTTTATTTTTAAATTTCCAGCCAATATGTTACAGCCTCCAAAAATGATTGATTCATTTTCGTCAGTGCTCTTGCCCTGCCATTGTTGCTATGTGTCCTTGTCCATGTTCTCGCATGTGTGTGTGTGTGTGTGTGGGCGACTATTTGGGCTGTTTGCTTAGCGCCAGCATAAACAGCTGTAACAGTTGGCCGTACAAGCCCGCCCGCCTGGAATCGGGTTCCCAATCAGAGTTCGCATTCAGCGCTCGGTCGCAACGGTAATTACATAACAAAAGTGCACACAAACAAACAAACTGGTAGCCAGCACAGCCTAACCATGGTCATCTGCATCTGGGCCAGCACTTAAATGAGTTATACAAATAATTGTGCTGTGATTATTTCACTGACGACGTTCACACGCACACAAGCCGGGGCACAATGGTCGTGTGATGAGTTAGTAAAAGACACACGCAAAAACATATTAAAGATACTTGGTGCAAATACAAACAGCGGGTTAAGTTAATCATCTATTGGCCGGCAGGCGAAACAGAAAATCTCAACATTTTACTTTAAGGATCATCATAAATCGCCAAATACGTAATCGTATAAGTGGAGGTCATCCCACCAAATGACTCATACGCAGTGTGGGCCGGCAGACAATTGTCTGTAAACATTGCAATTTGTTAGAACTCATATTAACTGTGCAGCTTACAGTGCTGGGAATTATTATATGGATATCGAATATATATATATTTTTACTTACAAGTTATCATTAATCTACGAAACGATTAAGCCAAACCGAATAACTCTATAGAATTAAAAGGTTTAAAGATTAAAAGTTAGTTAGAACTGTAATTCTTTTGTAAAAAAATTAAAATGTACAAGAAAGTTTATTGAAAAAAAAAACTTTGTTCTGGCATTTAAATTGTATTCCGCACTGTAGCAACCAAAGCAACTGTGGTGGAATTTCAATTTCAGCGAGCCACGTCGCCTTTGATAGGTCCACTTGTCCGAAACGAAAGCCATCACCAAAGGCGTGTGATTTATAACTAATTGATGAACACAATCATGCAGTTGATGGCCACATGGCCGAGTGTGGGCCGTGTCCTTGTCGCGGCGTACAGTTGCGCCCAAGGTCACGAGCTGTGAGTGGCCGGAGAACTCGAGTTCTCGGTCGAAGAAGTGGTGCAGCCAAGCGTTTCGCTTGAATAATTTGCGGCATAACCATGTTTATTGTGCTTAGGGACTGTGGTTGTGACGGTGGTGCGGAAAGTTTCGGCTAGAGGCACGCCTAAATGGCGTGCTCGCATTTCCGTTTCCGTTGTACGCAATCAATTTGAAATTCGCTTTTTATGTGGTCCATTTTGTTGCCGTGGCCGTGGCCGTTGCTTAGCTTTTATTTTTAATTGATGAATAAATTTAATTGAACTAAATGGATTTCGTTTTGCGTCGCTTTACTGGTGTGTTGGTGCCCTGCCTAATGGGTGCCGCATAAATCGAGGTATATACATATATACGCTCGCTTATATACTCTATTGACCCTAACGAAACCCTTTTTTGAATTTGTATTGGTAGTCTGAATACAAGGGCTGTGTAGTAGCTGGCAACGTATTTTAATTGAATTTCAATTGATTGCAAAAATGTTCAATTTGGTGCCGCAGCCAAATTTCATTTTAATTAATTAGAATTGATAACAATAACGGGTTTCCATGCATTTTTTGCTGCCCTCTCGCTCAGTCGCTGAATAATAGATGCCTTAATGGCTTTGTATTTGTATTAGCCGGGCCGGAAGGGAGGCTCCATCAAGATCCACACGGAAAAGTTATTATTGGAATAACGGGTGGGTCAAAATTGAATATCAAATAAACTGCCGGATAATTATTGATTGAAAGTGTCGAGATATCATGCTAATCGAATTGACATTGCAGCAATATTAAATGCTGACAAAACAGTAATGGTATCATAGAAAGTCGTTAAATAAATAATAAATATCTAATGTTTAAAGCTGGTGCTTGATTTGCTACATAGTGGGAAACATAAAAGAAGACTTATTTGTGCTTTCAAATTTATGCAACGCAATGAGACAAGTTTATTAGCAATGTCATTTTAATTTTGACAGTTTTGACAACGTTGTGGACAGATCGGTAAACATTTGTGATTCGAAAGAGACAAAGACTAAATGAATTTGTATATATTTCCTAGACTTTATTAAATAACAAGGTTGGTACTATTCTTCACGCCAGAAAGCCGCTTAATTTCGGTTTAAAGTCGCCTCTTTATCAAACTTGGATCCTTCGAGCCGGATAATGGGAACGGGTAACAATTCTTATGCCAATAAAAAATTAGGAACTTTTAACAGTTCAAAATGCTATATTTTTTTATTAGCTTATCTATTTAATAGATTTTATAATGCGGGAAGTAGTTGTAAAAAGTTTTTCCATTTGGCGCACATAAGCTTTCGCAAAGTGAATTCATTTCTTTCACTTTTCTACATGACACACATACGCACAATAAAATATGTTCACCAAACTGCAATCAAAGCGACATAGCACAAATTTCACAGATTTTTGCACATTAAAAATATGCTCGCTACTCCAGCAGTTTCACACACACACACACATGCCACGCCTCCCCTGAGCCCATTTTTAGCATGCCAAAAAAAAAAAGAAAAAAAAAACAGCTGCAAGCAAAGTTTTTTATGCCAACGAGAAGGAGAAAAAAAAAGTGAATACGAAAAGTAATCGAGGAGCGGGAAGCAGGAGCCAGCTGGCTTGCAAAGGGGCTTTTGTGGCCAATGCTGCGATGCTGCATTTCACCCCCTTAGCACCCCGTTTATGGCCTGGAGCCATGGAATGGCGGCGGCACTGGCAAAATGCAACGCTGAATTTGATAATCAATTACCGTGCCATAGCTGGAGGTCCTGGAGCCGCATATGGGCCACATTTAGTTCAGACTGGAGACTGCAGACAGCCGCAAACACAAGTAAATGCCCTCGAATACACTAGACTTTGCACAACGCCACGTATGAGTAATATGAGGAATTGTCTAGTGCAGGGGGTTTTGGTTTGCTAAAGTGGGCAAACGGTGCAGGTGGTAATGCAAATAAATATTCAAATTCGCCCAGATTTGCCGAAATTTTTCATTACAAACTGCAAATTGGTTTGTGTTCGCTCAGCAGCTGCTGCCCGTTGGCCATGTCCATGTCCATGTCGTTGTGTATCTTAAACCAATTAATGAATAGCCAGCTATAAATGCTAAAAATTTCACAAATCTTCTTTGCATTTAGCAGGAATGGATTTATGGCTGACCGCAATTTAACACAAGCATAAACTATTTGCAAATCTGGTATGCAGGATTTCATCCAGAGTGCGCTTAGGGGCATTTTTGATATTTACCTAAATATTATGCAAAAAGATTTAACATGCAATATTTAACATGGCATAAAATGTATTTTTTTTAAGCATGCTGCACTCGTAATAAGAAAATTAAAAGCAGCTTCTTGCTTCTCATGGCAATTACACTAACAGTTGACTGACTTTGTTCCAACTTCAATTACTAATTCCGCTTTTCATTAATTGTCGCTGTCAGCATTGGCAGCCATCGCTTAATGAAATCATTTAATCAGTGCCTGCGACAATTGACAAAGTGGAAATGGGCAGCTCCACCTTTTGCTCCGCTTAGAGCATATGTTCCATTTATGCTCTACACTAATCAAGCTGGTAATGGCAGCTCCTCCGTTCAGTTAGGTTACCCGTCTCCATGGCGGGGGAGTGGAGTCGCGCAACTGTTCCACTGACACCAGGGAATTGCGGGCCGCCGACAGCTGTCCTTAATTACATGGAAATCCACACTAGATTCGTACTACCTTCCTCTCTCACTGGAAGCCAAAGCCCCCACAGAGTCATTCACCTTGCCACCAAAAAAAGAAAACAATGCAAACGGCTTAAAATAAGGTTACATTCGGACACCGAAGAATTGGGTACCCTTTAAAGTATGATTAGGTGATTGGTTATTTTATGCAGAAAGATATAGATTTTTTGATATATTTGTTAACTAATTTTTGAACATATATTTTCGAATTCAACTTCAAAAATGATTTAAGTATTTAATACAGATTTTAAATAATGCGATATTCATAATCTAATGAAAAAGGCGTTTTGAGACGAAACTTCTCCTAAATTTTAACTAATTACCTTTTTATTAATGTTATTTAAAAAATTAAAGCTGCAAATAGTACACTATCAGCATAATACCCTTCGAAAAGGGCTGTGGCGGAAGCCAAAAGGCGAAGGGAAAAATCGAAATCAAGTGAATATAACATATTATTTCAACAGGCAACTCATTCAGCATATAATATTACCACCCATGGCGCTGTAGGTAGTTGATGTACGTAGCGCACCGCGGGGGGTGGTCTGTGAGGAGGCTTGGGGGTTTAGGGCTGGCGGGTTTGGGGGCTTAGGGTTGGGGCTATGGCATGGCATCGCGTAGGCCTGCGGAATTGAGGTGAATACGGAGGAGAACACATTCACACACTAAAAGGCAAACAAAGGGAAATCAATCTTTGCACATACTTTTACCATATGCACACGTATGATCCCCAACCTCCTTTCAGCTCCTCCCACAACCACACACGCACACACACAATGAAGCGTATGTATGTATGTAGGTTTGCAACGTGTGTATGTGTGATTGTCGGCTTGACGGGGAATTGGGGAATATTTGCATGCCTTTGTGTACTTTTTCCATATGATTTATGACCTAAATTGTTGCTGCTCGCACACATATAATTACACACACATCGCATCGCTCCTGCTCCGGCTGTGCACTATGGTCCAGTCGACCAGTTTTCTTGGCCAAAAACCATTTTTTAAAAGTTATCCA
>JAEIHY010004940.1:0-20272 GCA_018904565.1 Drosophila tsacasi
TGTTTGTTTGCCAGTCTTTTAAAAACGTAAACAAAAGCCAGAGCACAGAGAGGAAGAAGGGTTTTTGGTGGCAACCACGTCGAATGAGCAATTTGGTTCCCAGTCAAGACTTTTGTCGCCACAAAGAATGCACCTTTCAGGGCGGGGGAGATGAGGACTCAAACGGTATAACATGAAAAGGGAACTTGTATCATGGATAATTTCTATTGTATATTTTACTAATTGATCTATCTAAAACTTAAAATAGCTTAAGGGATTCCATTGGTCTTATAACAAATAATTTTAAACTTATAACCTAAAATAAATCTTTAAATTTGAATCTTGATTAGAGTTACATCTAAAGTAAGTTCCATTTTCAATTAAAATTAAATCTGGAACTATTTTAATTTTAAACCAAGTTTCCATCCCAACTTGATACCCTTAATGCATACGCTTAATTATAGAATGAGCTACTTGAAACTGCTGCATCATGGCACATTTTCCATATCTATCACAGGTAGTAGTATTAGTCAATCGCCCTCCCCCATCAATTACTATACGAGCTACGTTGTATTAGCCTCTATAAAATCCAGCCCCCTTGTTAATGACATTCAATTGGCGTCCAGGGGGTTAAGTTCCATAGCCCAAGATAAGAGCGTAAGCGCTTGTGGGTTCAACAAACCTCAAGTTGACTAGTTTGGAGATTTGAAGGTGGATCGTCGTGGTCGCGCTACTCAAGAACTCTCGTGCTTATCGCTGATGACACTGCAGGTTTGTGCCAAACAACAGCTGTTTTGACCACAACAACAGAGAGCAGAGCAGTCAGTCAGTCAGTCCGTCCGTCCGGGGTGTCCATATTGTATCTGCGATTGAAAGATTTGCTCACTCTCGCGTTGCAGCTTATATGGCAACGCGCGGTCTTGACTTGGCTTAATGTATGCCCACACGTAGTACACACAAAGACAGCTGCTTGCAGCGGCGGCAACGGCGAGTTGTGGCACGAAATCTTATCAATGAATGCGCATCACTTGCACTTGTTTGGGTTCGGGGAATTACCGGCTGGCGACGACGTAAATGGTTCGACCAACGATGACGATGGCGATGATGACGTGACTCACAGACGCTCCATAAGCAACAACTACATCTAGACCGATGCACTCGCACTCGACGCACTGTGGCACACGCACACCATTAGCATTATTAAATCGCCAGCCGCAAATTTGCGGTTGCGTCACCTACTTAACGCGCGGACCCATGGACATGGACATGGACAGGGACACCGACACGGAGACAGGCATGGACCACGGCCAGCAGCTGGCCCAGAAAGTGGGAAGGGGGTTGGAGAGAATGGGTAAGGCCACGAGGACAAGAGAGAGACTTGGGAGCACAGCATCCGTGAGTTTGCTTAAGGATAACAGCCCAACAAGAGCGCCAGCGAAAATTTCCATTAAGCCAAATTAAAGTTATCGTGAGCAGAACAGCGGCAGAGGCGATGTGGTAGCAACGCAGGCAGTGGTAGAGCCACAGCACACCATAGACTTTCAACCCAATTCACCACCACCCACTCAGGAACACTGACAGAAAACGGGGATACTTGAATTTATTCCAATATCTGGAAGAAACATGGATCCATTGTAGGTCGTAAAAACCATTTTACCACTGAGGTACCAATTGATTCAGTTCAAGTAAACCCATTACGTTTATGTATGTATGTAATTACTATATTGTGGTGTCATTATATTAAAAAACTCCTTCCTGGCGAGTTTCTAAATCTCTACAACAGTTTTTTAAACCATTTTCCCATATATAACATTATTTTCCTCCATGTACTGCTGTTTATGGTCGTCCTGCCCTCTTGCCTGTCCAATCTTCCATTTTCATTTCTCTCATTGCTGTTCTCTCTGACAACAACCGCCCTACCACCCACACAACAACAACAACGACAATAGATTCACCAACAAGAGGGGGTAGAAAGCATGCTTTCTCTCTCCTTCTCCGTATTACTCAGCCCTCGGAGTGATGGTGTACGTGCAATTGGAAAAGTGGTTTTCATACTAGTGGATGTGGATGTCCCAAAACCACCACCACCAGAGCCGACAGCACAGCAGCAGCACCACCACCACCATATCAATCCACCGATCCACCCATATAACCCAGCAAGACCGTATTCCTCGTCGTCCTGTTCTGTAGGCTTTATTATGTCAGGACTTGGGGGGGTTAATGGGGGGTTAATGGGGGGTATATGGTGGGTGGGTGGCATGGCATTTCACCCAATTTCATTATATTTGCCAACGTTTTTAGCTTTTATACGTCACACGGCATATCTCACCACACCCAACACAAGGCGGAGGAATATCCATCCCCAGTGGGTGGTTGGGATGGCTTTTCTTTGTTGTTGTTGTTTTGTATAAGAGGGATATCGGAGTGTGGAGGGTCGTACGATAGAGAAAAGCCGGCTCCGACTTTACTGCGCAGGGTCGCCAACTCGACTCGATGAGAGAGGGGAGCGAGGAAGGGTGGCTAGTTGGGTGGTGGTGGTGGTTGGTATATGACTGTAGGTGGCATTCGGCTGCCAGTGCTGCCAACCCATTATTATAAGGAATATAATATTATAATAATGTCAGGCATAAAGTGCCAAAGAGAGACAGAAAAAGCAGGGAGAGAGAGAGCAAGATGGAAAGTAGAGGATTGAGGAGTATAGAGGAGTGGAAGAGGAAGAGGAAGCACCCAACCCCGTGGGCGCTGATGGAGCTTACACACAGACACACACACCAATGGCCCGTGTATATGTACAAAATAAGGTTATTTTATAAACAGTTCAGGGTGTTATAAAGGGGGAGCGGGGCTGCCATCGGAGGGTTGTCAGTGCTGTTGTATGTGTGTGTGGGCGTCTGTATCGAGGCAGAGGCGGAATACAGGAGTACGGTGGTGTAGGGGCTGTCCGGGAGTCGGCGTCATAGTCATGGCTGGGCGCTCGTGGGCGGACGTGGGTTAAAGCGACAACCAGCCCTTAAAGAGGAGCATTAACCATGGAACTCCGTTAAAGAAAGGACACGCAGCTTGTGGGTATCGCAACACAGCTTTCAGTTTTCAGATCAACGAAAGATGGTACATGAAAAATCTTGCATTGAAAGTACATATGTATGATCGTAAAATCACAAAAGATCTACGATCATCGAACCATTCGTTCTTTACGAGCTTACAATTCAAGACATTCTTAAAAAATATTTAACAGATGATACATTTAACTTAAAACTACTTAAACTAACCCAAACCACTATAAATACCCAGAACAATCCTCCAGATTGCCCATAAGATTCCGTTGACTACGAAACACTCTATTCCTCGTTTCGATTGCCGTCTCTTGCCATGTACAATAGGCCATTGGAAAATGCCAAGGGGCCAACCTTGGTCCGATCCGTTCGCTTTGTTGCTCGCATCCCATGTCCAAATCCGAAATCCGATTCAAACTACGTGAATTTGCGCGCGCTCCGCTGCAGCCGTTGTCCAACATCATCCAACGAGTCGCCGTCTCCAACATCCGTTATATCCCACCACGCCAGCAAAGCGACAACCTTCGCTAAATCGAGCATGCGAGGCCGAACACCGTACTTACCACTCACCACACTACGCCGCTAAAAACAGAGCTGGGGGTTGCTGCTGGTCTGGGGTGCCGGATTCATCGTCTCCTTTGAGATTTTCGTATTTTTGCCATTCTAAGCGAAACGCACTAGAAAAGCGGTCGCTGTCCGCCTTTTTTGCTTCTTCTTCTTCCTCGCTGTCCCCCATCTCAATTCCCCCACTCTTCTTCTTCGCTCTTCGAGTGTTTTCGAAACGCAAAAAGGAAACAAAAATATTTTCAACAAAAATCGGAACGCAACACTGCCAAGTCAGTCGTCGTCGGCGGTGCTGGCGTTGTTGCTGTTGTTGCCGCCATCATTTATTTTTCGTCGTTTCTTTTTTTCTGCTACGTACAAAATTAAACTCAAGTCTCGGAACGAACGAACGAACGTTCGCTTGGAACGGCAAAAGTTGCGATATCAACAGCACAGGCAGCGGCAGCAACAACAACCACAGCGATGTACAGTGTACATGCACGAAGAGCCGAACAAACGAACGAAACGATTTTAATACATGAAATTTTACTGTGCAGTATACCACACCACAGCCAAGCACATACATACGGCACTGGTTCCATCATCATTATTTACCAGCCTTTGCTTTGTTGTTTTACCCTCGCTCGTTCGTTCGCTCGCTCTCTCCCTCTCTTTGCCTGCCAGTTCTCCTTCCATCGCCCTCACCCGTCGCTGCGGCCATTTTTAACTGTGCGACTGTACTTCGTGTGTCGGTCGTTCGGCTCTGCGCATTAGTGCTGGCGGAATCGAATCTCTGAAACAAAAATGTCTAGGGTTAATATGAAGGAGACCCATAACACATCTGATCGCGTTCAAATTTACACCATATATTAAGACGATTTCATCAAGAATTATGGTGAATGTCTTATTTGGGGGCGGCTTCTGGTTTTTTTTCTAAACGATTTTTAAAGTTTAATTATTTTCCCATACAAAATGTACGTGTTTTGACAGTATTTAGTAAACAATGACCAGTGTGACCAGAGTTCATGCATACTAGAATATACTAGACCCATTGTTAGATTTGGAGTTAAAAAAATGGTTAGAAATGAATTAAAATTTTTTGCGATTTGTTTTAAAAACATACTTAACAATTAAAATGTTCCAGATTGACTATAGTTGATTTGTATGCGAAAGAAACACCTTTGTTTACAAAAAAAAGTTGAAAATATTTTAAAAAGTAGCCAGATCTAGCAACTAAAGTGTCAGAACTGCTGCGCATTGCCGTTCGTTCGCATCATCATCGTTGTTGTATTTTTATATGGCATACTCTTACATACCTACATACATATATATGTATGTACATATGTATATGCGTTCGTTCGTATGTATGTATGCAGTGAGTCGAGTCAGCAACATTGGATGTGGAAACTGTGTGTGGAGTGGAGTCTTTGTTGGTTGGGGCTGTGTATATTTCGGTATGTAGCCAGGGCTCATACATACATACATACACCGTCAGTTTTTTCTATAGTATTTTTTTTTTGTAATTTTGTGTTTACCACGCTTGGTGAACGTACGTACGTACATACGTACGCCTTGATAGCTGTTGTTGTTTCCTACACTGCGCGACGTGCAATTTGCGCAGTGTGCTGTCGGTCCGTCAATTGTTAACGGCGATTGTTGTTGCTGCCGTTGCTTGCGTAGCCCTGGTTCCGATTCGGAGCCAGCGATTAGCGCACTTGACGCAACGCCGCCCTGGCTTTCGCCTCGTCTTCTCGTCTCCTCTCTTTCGCCCGTTCTCCCTTGTCTTATCAGCTGGGCTCGTGATAAGAGAGCCCAGCAGCACGGCAGAAAATTCGCATGCAAGGCCCATCAACATCGTCGATGATCATCGCTTATCTGTCAGTCGGCGGCTGTCAGCTGGGCGCGGTAAGTGGAACAGTTAGTTCCGGGAAAACGCTCAAGGGGATCCCCAATATCATTTCGCAGGGAACAGAAGGTTGTAGGATTTAAATTATACGATTTTTACGAAGATGAGATAGGATTCTTAAGGCATTTTGTTGAAGAAATACCTGTTAATTATACATTCCCTGTTTCAATCTGGGTCGAACGACCAAATCCGTTGTCGGCTCCTTGAGGTCCTTAGCCCTTGTATTGTCTTGTCTTAATAAATTTGTAAACAAATTCATTTAAATCATTCGTCACTTAGTTTTTATTGCGTACATTAAAGGTTCTGCTCTCGACTTTTTCAACTTAAAAAACACAAGGCGTCTCTTTTATTATATAGTTATAATATCTCGATTAAACAGGAAAAATAAAAGGGTCACACTTCTGTGGTAGCATTCGATAGACTTTAAAACCTTTGGGTTTTTAAATTAACAAAAGTTTCCCAACAGCATTTGGTTATAGATCGTTAAGGGAAGGGATACAAGACATGTTTCTAAGATCTTAAAAACTTAGATTTATTCTTTTTGGATATATCATTATTCCACAAAAGACCTCATGGTAATATTTCCCATGGTATTCCTGCCCAACTGAATTCCCAGCTCTCTGTTCCTCACTCAGTCCACCTTTCCGGGGAATTCTTATTAGCTGGGCTATCAATCGACCAACAGGTTGATTTCCACGCAATTGCATTCCCATTCCCATTCCCGAGTTTTTCCCCCCGCCACTTAGCAATGCGGTTCAATCACAGACGAATTCGTCCTTAGAGTCCCGACGCTCGAAATGACATATTGATGGATCGGCTGGGTTGGGTCAGGTAGAAATAGAGAGGCTCTAGTGCCAGAGTGCCAGAGAAACCAAAACCGAACCCAAAACCCGGAGCCCTCGAAAACGAAACGCACTGGCGTGCCTAATGCGCTGCATCCTTTTTGAGGATTACGGTACGACCTTAGGTAGACGGGCGACTAACAAAGCAATGGGAGGGATGGGATGGATGATATGGGATGTGTTTTTTTTGTGCTGGAAAAGGAAAGGAAAGCAAAGGTATTGGGATTTGAGAGAGGACTCACGTTTCACGAGATGCCGAAAAACACAGCTGATTTGCCTTGTGCCTTGTGGAGTGGAGTGCAGGCGAGGCAAAGAAGGCGAAGGAGTCGCGGTTCATTGACCAAAAGTCACCATTCTTAACCGGGGAGTTCCCCAGTACTGGAGCATGTGTGTAATGTATGCTGTCAGCTGTTTTTCCCCCCATTCACACACATACTATACATACGCAAAGTGGGGAGTGCGAGATGCTCCATCCGTGCCTTGCAAATTTTCAATGTCACCAATTGCGATGCCGGCGCGTCGTCGACGTCGTCGCTGCTTATAAATCTTCGACGTGAAGCACGAAAAACGGCAAACAAGCAGAGGCTGGCGGCACACATTACAAACAACAACAAAAAAAGGCAGAAAAAAAAGCAGAAACACCAAAGCGGCGCACATTGAAAATTGCTCTAATTCGCCAAAAACAGCTGATTTGGTCGACGACGACGCCATGGCTTCCTGCTCCGCTCTGCTCTGCTGCCAATCGACGGTCCCCCAAAACGACACGGGGACTCTCGGACTCGAACTCGGGAATCGGACGCGGACGCGGACTCGAACCCTGAATCGGAATCAGGGGTTTTGTGTCTGTCAGTCGTGCGGCGAACTCCGTGGTGCGGCAACATGAAATGGCCGTCGCTTAATATGCGCACATCATAAAAGCCCCAGTTCCAGGTCTCGTCACCATCATCACCACCCATTTTTCTCCCTTTTAAAAATCAGCCTTGGATTTGGGATAATAATGTCTTTTATCCGTTGTTGGAACTTTTAAGCTAAGCTTTTTTGAACCTTTAAAATAAACTACTCAGTACATTCTCTTAAATTTCTATAACCAAAAATTTTAAATAAAGTTTCTGAAGCCACATCTTAAAGAAACCCAATAAACAAAAGATTATCCAAAAGATAACTATAACTGTGTATAACTACATATTACTATAATAACCTTATCCCCAAAAGTACTCCAAAATAATTTAAACACTAAGGATTTTTTTTTTTTTTAAATATAAATAATCAAAAGGAATTATACGAATGCGGGTTTAACAAACTAAAGATCAATATTCATAAAAAAAATACTCCAAAAACTAAGGGTCCCTATTTCATAGGTGGTCTAAATCTATAATATCTATAATCTATAAATCGAGCTACAGACTTTAAACTCTTCTCGAAAAAAGTGTGTTCGAATATTTTCTTGCTCTTCTAGCTTCGATAGCACCCGAAAATATTCAAAACACTTACAATGTCCCACTCAGTAGATACTCGTCGATTTTTATACCCAAAAATCAATATTTAAATAAAGTTTTTGAAACTATAAATTCAGTAGAACTTAAAAATCGGTCAATACCTTAAATATTCCCCACTCCGTAGCTAGTCTTAAATGTCTTTAATTCGGGTTTAAGAAGTTCCACAGCGTCGGGAAAACCGGGGCTCGAATATTTTCTTTCTTTATTCCCACAACACCATCATCATGTGCCGCTATAGGAAAATATGTGTGCTGCTCTTGTCGCCCCGCTCTTATTGTTGTGGGTGTTTTTGGCGTTCCAAGTTTTCACCATTGAGGGAGGGAAAATAACAGAGCCACCAGCATGGGAAAGACCGAGAGACAAGCCACCATATCGGCGTCGTCATCTCGAGACTCGAGCGCCTCTTCCCGGCTGAAGAGAGTTGCAGGAGGAAAGAGCGGCCGATTCAATTCATTTTTATTATGATGAACGGACCGCTGTCTTCAGTGCTTCTTCGTTGAACTCCGGCTCGGGCTTGTAATTTTTTTCCTTCTTATATTTCTTTCCCCTTTTTTTTTTATTATTATGCCCCGTCTTCTTTCGCTCGGCGCGCTCTTTTTTATGTTTCCAAAGTTTCTTCTTCCTCTTTGGTGGCTCGTACACCTAAATTGCTTTGGCGGCGGCGGAGATCGCGGCTAAAACTCAAACCCAGCTCGAAAACCGAAACTCGGCTTTTTGCTTCTACTTGTTATTTTTTGTTGTTGTTGTGTTCGTTTCGTCTTGACGTCTTTTCTGTGTGCGGCTCGGTCTCGGGCCCGTTTCGCTGGCCGAAGAATTCAAAGTGGGGCCCCAACCGAGACCCGCGAGACTCGGGGCCCGAGACCTAAAACTCATGACTCGAGACCAGACCTGGCCAGAGCTTACCCGATCCGACCAGAGTGGATCGGCGGCACACAGTCAGAGCCAGAGCCAGAGCCAGAGTCAGAGCCAAAGCCCACGGCCCAGAGTTATAGCCAGAGTCAGGCATTGGAGGGAGCGACAGCGACAACGACATCGTCGACCGACTTAAATGCTTGGAAGTCGGCTCTCAAGCTAACACAGTGGAGCGGAATGGGTTTTAATGTAGTAAAAAGGGTTGAAATAAAATGTAGGAATATCTAAGATAATATTTTTAGATTTACTATATATATTTACTAAGAAAGAAGTTATATGAACTATATTCCAGAGCTTGAATATTAAACAAAACATATTTTAAAAATATATTTCCATTGTTTCTAATAACTTTTTTCTTATTAATAAATTTATCGTTCTAAAACAGATGTTAATCATGTTAAAATGTTATAATTAATAAGATAATATGATTTATTATATATTATATATTTATGCATATACATATTGAAAATTGAAAATTCATAGGGAATTGTGTAAAATAGAAGATTAGGTTATAAAGGTATTGTTATAAAGATTTCCTGGTAAAGAATTGGTTTTAAGGATTTGGTTGTGAAGACTCGCTTCTAGAGCTTTTTAAAGGATTCAGATCTAGTTATTTAAAATGTTCCTCTTGTTGTAGCAATTTTTCATTTTTAAATATTAATTTTTTTAAGTTAAACTTGAATTTTAAATCAATTTTGTAAACTGTGTAAACACTGTGCCTCCGGACGACGACGTTTAGTTTTGTTGCCGTTGTCGGCCCGGGCTCTGGCTCTTAGCTCTTGGCTCTGGCTTTCGGGCAAACATTTCGTGTTGCTGTTGTTGCCGCTGACGATGACTGGCTCCGGCTCTCAGGTTGGGTTGCTTTCTGCTGGCTGGCTCGCTGGCTGGCTCTGGCTGGTTGGCTCATAACCTGAAACTTGAATATTGTGGAATTTGAAGGTAGCGACGACGAAGTTGCTGTTGTTACTGCAGCAGCAGCAGCAACTGCAGTGACGCTGCGTGCGAGCTTTAGACTCGGCCCGTCAATTTGGAGCCAGTCCCAGTACCGCTCCCCGCTCCCAGCTCACCGCTCGCCCTGTCAGAGTCGCCAAACCTCCGACTGCTTTTCAGTCCGCAGCTGAAACGAGTTGCTGGCGAAGCGTAAAATGCTGCTGCTGTTGCTGTTGCTTTTAGATGTTGCTCGTTGCTGGTGGGTAAAAAGCAACGAACGCTTGACGGGGGACTGGCTTTTGTGCCTGCCTGGTTGCCGTTGCCCGTTGCCGCTTGGAATTGGCCAGAGTGATGTTGGTGTGGCAATAAAATTCAACTTCCAGCAACATCAAGCTTGGCGAACGCAGCTCGAAAAATCATCATCATCACCGGGCAGGCAGCCAGGCAGCCAGTTCGTACCAAGATGATGGCCAGCATTGTATAAATGCTGTTGCTGTGGCTTATAATGATGGCAAGCATTTCTCCATTCGAACGAAAATTAGCGTAGAAAGTTTTCTTTTTGTTTTGTTTTGGCTGAAGATTTGTATGGTTTTCCCGTTGCAATTTTGAGCGAGCTTTTTGCCTGCTGATTGGTTTTTAGCGCAGCTTTTAAGCGCTCGAAGCGCACACACGGCGTATGCGCAACGAGCTTCGTCGCATTACACATACGACCAGTTGTCGCCATTGTCAGAACAATGAGCAATGAGCCAAGCCAAAGCAAACCCCGTTGATGATAAGAATGAGTCAGCCACGGTTATATGGGTATGACTCCTGGGTATGAGGTATGGGTATTATGGACATGGAGCAACCAAGCGATAATTCCAAGAAGGGAAACAACTTTCGTTTCGGGGGATTCTCGCTGCGTCTTCGTTCTGTTCCGTTCCCAAAAGGGCGAATCCGTACGTACGGCCAGCATGTCTAGACTCGCTCCAGCCCCTATACCAAAAATAACACCGAAAATACAGCTGCAGACGCGCTAACCAAAAACGAGGGATGAAATGCGATGATGAGACATGCGGCAGTGGCACGGAGTCAGAGGCAGAGGCAGCAGTAGACAGGCTGAGGCAAACAAGGGACAGGCCATGGGCTAGGAGGGGGTAGAAAAATGCGAAACACATGCGACTCGACGACGGCAGCGACGACGACGACCTCGATGACGATAACAGCGAACAGAGCGAAAACTCACCCTCTTCGGGCTTGGGTTCGGGTTCCAAGAGACTGTCGCTGCTGCTGCTGCTGCGAGTATATTTCCCCCATCAAATGCTGAACTGCAATAGCAACAGCAGCAGCTATAGCAGTCGCAGTACCGGCAAACAGAAAATATGCAAGCATATGGCAACCCTTATGGATATGGGATATGACAAAGGCCGTTCGCCGTTCGCACAGATGTTCAAAACTCGAAATAGGGAAAGCCGGCAATTGCGGGGTGGCCACACTGAAAAAGGGGGAAAACTCGAAAGCGATGTGGGTTTTAAATCCCAAGCATGATTCAGCGATCGATAGGCCAGAGAAGATTATATCAAATTGGTTTTATTTTATAAAGAAAGTTTAATAAAAACACAAAATGATGCTAAATATTCAAGAATAAAATGTTTTTAAAAGCAAGAAACACAATTGCAATTTTAATAATAATAATAATATAATCTAAAAATAATAATATAATAAAAATAATGCATTAATATGTAATTTATTATATTTAAATAAGAATTATGTGTAAGTTTTTATATTTTAATATAAATTCCGAATTCTAATTTCAAAACTGAAGATGCATTGCTTAAAATAAACCAAAAAAAGAATACTAAACTAATAACATTTGTCTAAGATATATTATACTTTGTTCGAGAATTCTAATATATTTTTTAAAGCTTCTAACATAATTTTTAAATTATTTTAAAATACTCTCAGTACTTTCCACTTTGTATGATGACTTTCTGTAGAATTCTTTCCTGCCATTGTTCTATGTGTTCCCGTGTTGATCCAAAATCCATGGCTGGAGCATAACTCGAAAAACCAAAAATAGTTTCTAAAAAAGAAGAAGAAAAACCCAAGGAAAGAGGCAGAGAGAAGCAGTGAAAAGTCTCACAATAAATGTGGCGGAAGTTGGATGGGAAAAGAAGAGCAAGACTAAGGCAATCGTCGCGCTGCCCACACAGTTTTTCAGTGCGTTTTATTTTAAGAAGATTTCGAGCAGCGTCGATGAGCAATGCCAGCAGCAGGAAGGGGGGAGGGTGGGCAGGAGGCAGGAGGGTGATGTTGTTGTTGGTTGTCGAGTGGGTGGCGGGATGGAGGAGGGTGACTGACAGACAGACGGACGGACGGACAGCCTCGACTTGGCCTGGCTTGACTGGCGCTCTTGTGCGCCGTTCTTGCTGCCTTGCTGGCATTTTCCATTTCATTTTCATTTTCATGGCTCGAGTGGGCGGAAGGAATCGGTCGGCGGGGGTTGGAAAGATGGTTGAAAGGGAGCAAAAAGAAAAATATATGTAGGGGGAGTTCAAGTCTGCCGCCTGCCCTGTGCTTGACTTCCATTTTCTTGATAAGTTTTTCAGCTGGCTGTGTTGTGTCCTTTGTTGGGGTTGTGCGAGAACTGGCTGAAAATTTATGATGCACAGAGCGAAAAAAAATAAAAATCTAGGGAAGTAAGCTAAGAAACTTTAGTTGAAAATGATAATTAATATTTTTAATTGGACATTTTCACAATAAAAAAGAAAATTAAAGCTGGAAATGAACTAAAAACCATTTAAAGAAGGTTCAAAATTAGGCTTTAATAAATTAAGAATTCTATAAAATATTAAAAGCATTCTTTTGAGCACATTTTAAAAATGATTTCAAAACAAAACCACTAGAAATTCGATCTCTTTTAGAGTTTTTTGTCCTAAAACTTAGCTTCTTTGTTGCATTTTTCCCCCTTTACAATGTCACAGACTTTTCTCTAAGTGTAAAATTGCTTTTCCCCGCTAACTTTGTAAACTCTTTTGTATTTCTCTTCACATTTTTTGGCGGCAAAATCACTAAATAAATTGTATTCCCTTCGATTTACAGGTAAATTCCGCGATGGGTCTTCAAGCAACAGCCGCCACGAAGCGGAAGCATGAGCTGACCTTCGATAGCAAGGATGCCAACACCACCTACACGGGCACCTGTGCCCCGCCCCCCGTCAAGGCCAACAAGTGGGCCATAAGCAACAACAACTACCTGGAATCGCTCGAGGAGCAGCAGCAGCAGTCGCCAGCGGAGCCATCCGCCGCGGCCATCGAGTCCAACAACAACCATATTGTGGTGGATGCATCCATGGACATGGATATGGATGCCATTAAGTCCACGGAGACAAGTATTAGCAATGGTCATGAAGTTACTACCGCCGTCGCAGCCGTCGCCGTGCTGAAGAGTCAAGCGGAGGTGCCGCTGCCACCGACGGCAAGTGCCGCCATTCCGGAGGACAGTATCGCCAAGCTGGAAGTGGTGACATCCGCCGTGCCCTGTGAACCCTGGACCGGCGCTGTGGGCAGCTCCTCAACGCCCTCGGCGGTAAATGGAGGGGCAGCTGCCTCCTCGGAGCCCGTGGATTGCATCTCCAAGCTGCAGGCAGTGGCCGTGCCGAGTGATCCCTGGGGCAGTATTGCCACGCGTTCCACGCTGGCAACGACGCTGCTTAGCGCCGATGAGCTGGACGACGATGATGATGATTTTGAGGACGATTACGAGGAGGAGGAGAGCATCATACCCACCTACTGTCCCATGCGATACCATCCCTTTGTGCCGCATCCGCACTCGCATCCCCACCAGCTACCGCCGCATCCTCTCCAGCAACAGCAGCAGCAGGCACATCCCCAGCAGCTCTCCCAGCAGCAGGCTCTGCCCCCGCAGCAGCCGCAGCATCCCCAGCAGCAGCAGCAGAGGAGCTATGCCCCGGGCTATGGCAACCGGCAGCCCAACTATTATTCGGAGCCCTTTCCGCAGCAGAACTGCTCGCGGACCGGCGGACCGCAGCACATGACCCAGGCGCCGCCTACTCCGCAGCAAGCGCGTGGATTTGCACCACCTCAGTGGGCGACAGCGGGCGCGGGCAGCAGTCCGGCGAATCCCGCGGCCGGTGGTCAGCAGTTCTACGAGACGGCGAACGGAGGAGGAGGAGGAGGAGGAGGCGGAGCCTATGCCCAACCGGCGGCGCCGCCACAGCAGACAATACGCTGTGCAGAAAATGGCAAGTCCTATTTGGATCTGGGCTGCAGCAGTGGCTCGCCCACAGCCGCGGCTGGCGGAGGAGGAGGAGCAGGATCGCCCAGCAGTCCGCCGCCCTCCTCGGCACCCGTTCCTGTTCCCTTTGCCGGCCTGCCGCTGCATGGTCTGCCCCTGAAGCGATGCTGCGATGGCCGGGCCGGCGGATGGTGCAGTGCCAACAGGAGTTGCTACAAGGACACGCGGCTGAAGATACGCAATCTGTCTATGTTCAAGCTCTCCCGCTTCCGCCAGGTGTCGGAGCAGTCGCTCTACCGCTCCGTGCTTATATGCAACACGCTGAAGCGGATTGATCGGGAGATCGAGGCGGAGGCCAAGGAGCTGCATCAGGCGGCGCAGCAGCATCACCAACAGGCGGCGGCAGCAGCAGCAGCAGCAGCAGCGGCGGCCGCCCAAGCAGCGCAATACCATCCAGCCTACCAGCAGCAGCAGCAGCAGCAGCAATCCCCGCCAGCACCACTGCATCCGCATCCCCAGCAGCAGCAACAGCAGCAGCAGATGGATTATGCGCCAGTTTTGAACTGTGCCCGCTTGGCCAACATGGATCACTACCAGCAACTGAGCTTCCAGCAGCAGCAGCAACAGCAGCAGCAGCAACTTGGTTACCATGAGCGCCTGGAGAGCCAGCCGGCGTACAGAGGAGTGGCACCGGGAGCCAGTGGCTTTGCCGCGCAGCCCAGCAACTGTGATACATCCCCCAATGGCGGCAACAACAACAGCAACGCAGCCTCGCCGGCCACAGCGGCCAGCAGTAGTCTGCATCCCTATGACCACTATCCCTTCCGGGAGTCGCAGTCTGGTCGAGCCACGCCCTTTCCCGCCTGCCCCACAACCACAGCAGCAGCAGCTGCAGCAGCATCAGCAGCTTCAGCGGCAGCAGCTCCAGGATCAAGCAGTGGAGCCACCGTTGCCGTCCTGAGCAACTGCAACTCCAGCAATAGCAGCAATAGCAATAGCAGTTCCAGTTCCCCCGCCATCAGCAGTAGCAGCAGCAGCAACAACACCAGTTCCTCCACCAGCAGTAGTGGCAGCATCGCCTCCAGCGGCAGCGGGAGCAATCCTCCAGCTGCCTCGATCGTCAGCAGCAGCAATAACTGCGACACCAGCGACTCGGGCTATGCGGACGACGATTCCACGCGCTCCATCAACTGGAGCTCGGTGCTCAGCCTGAGCTCGCAATCGGCGCTGGATCCGCTGAACAACAACGATCTGTTCAGCATTCTCCCGGCGGCGGCGACGCCCACAGCGGTGCCGGTTTCAGTGCCAGCCAGCAGTTCCAGCTCCTCCTCGTCCTCGACACTGGCCTTCAGCGGCAGTTTCACCACGGTTCAGGCAAACAGTGGGAACAGCAGCAGCAGTAGCAGTAGCAGTGGGGGCTCCAGCTCCACCACAGCCACCTTTACGACTCTGTCCACCATCTCCTCGGCGACGCATTCGCTGACCTCGTCTTATGTGAGCAGCATCAGTTCAAATGTGTCGGCGGGCGCCAATACCTGGGAGTATGGATTCCTGGATATGGAGTTTGGACTGGGATCCGAGTTCACGGAACTGGTGCCCAGCTGCAAGCTCAGCTCCGAGGATCTGTTCAAGAGCGGACTCGGCGGCCAGGTGGTGGCCGCCTCCCGCCTCCACGACAATGAGCTGGAGCAGCCTGCCCACATCATGGTCGGCAGTTAGTATCAGTTGTAGACGACGACGACGACGACGACGAGGAGGAAGGTGTGCTCCTTGGCGGATAGCAGCGGCGTGCTGGTCGCGTCGCCTGCTGGCGTCCACTAGCAATTCCAAGCAGTATTGAACGGAAAAAAGGGAGGAGAATGTATGGAGAGGGGATTTTCGATCGTAATTGCTAATTATGCTCAGGTTGTGAACGTGCATGTAACCCTTATCCTTGGTCCTACGGCATCCCCTTCTCCTAAGCTCCGCTCCTCCCCACAAGCAATCCGATGGCACACAAATTAATTGCAATTTATTAAAGAAAAAAAACTTTGTAACTAAGTGAGAAACAGAAAACGACAAAGAACAAAAAATATGAAATAAAATAGGAATGAAGAACACAATGATTATGACAAATGAGCAAGCAAAAACTATTAGCAAATTTTTGATAAGTGTAAATATTGTTAGCCAAGTAAGTTTAAAGGCAGAGCAGCGAACTCCTAGGCTTAAGTGAGTTTGATGAGACGGATGCGAAACGGAAAATTCTATATATTAGCGTAACTTTAGCTTTGTTAGTTGCAATTGTTGCAGTTTTTCGATTCCACAACACAAACACAACCAACAACATCAAGAAACAGCAATTGCAAAACGATCAACAAACAGCTGTTTGGCGAATTATTCAACAAAAACAACAACCAGATCAATTATCAAAATTATGTTTTTGGCCACAAAGGATTAGGAAGAAGCAGATGAAAAATCGAAAAACGTTTACTATATATTACTAGCCATAAGTATTATTATTTATATACAAGAACCGCAAGAAAACAACAAACAAACAACAAAAGAACAACTTAAAACAAAGTTTTATAAAAGAAAAACAAAGAAAAAATATAAAAAGGAAAGAAAAAACAAACAAAAAAAATAAAAAATGCAAACAAATATAAAGAATTTGTTAAAAAAAAAAATTGAACGCAATCTTTTGATTTTTGGTTGGGCATTGAATTATTCTTTCTCACATGAACAGCAAATGGAAATTTAAAAAATTTAGACTTGGATTTATTATTTTATGAACTTAATATTTAAATTTTTTACAGAAAATGATAGATGGCGTATTTACATTTACATTTACAAAATGTACATTTTTTTTACTTTTCACCTTTCACCAAGTGGTGAAAAAATATGAAAAAGTAAAATAAAGCAGTTCAAAGAAGCAGTGCTCAAAAAGCAGTTGAGAAATCTACATGTACATTTTCTTGCGGTCTGGCAACTCTATTGTCGAACCTTTCTTTTGAAAAGTAATCCAAAATAATTTTAGAAAAATGTTTGCTTTTTGCTTCGAATACAATTTGAGGGACTTCAAAAGCGGTAAAAAGGTCAGCAAGAAGAAAAGGGGCTTTGCCTTTTTCGTGCTGTATCTTTCAGCAAAGCTGGGCAATTTATATCAATAAGAATCTCAATATTTGTAGGACTTAAATAAGAAATTATCTCAGTTATCCGTTTTCTAAGTTTATAAATAAATCGACTTTTAATTTAAATAACCATTTAAAAAATATTATTTAAATTTTGTTAAGCATCGATGTTTTGTTGAAAACCATCGGAAACATCGAAGTCTCCATACACCGATGGTTTTGCACCTCTAGGGCCATCGAGATCGGGATAAGTGTGACCAGCTATCGAAAAGGGAAATATCTACTAGATTCCTTGCATTATTTATGCATAAGCAGAACAACGCAATTACAAACTTTTTATTAAATAATTTGATATTAATATTTATTTGCTATATGAAAATGAATAATTCAATTCCTCGAAAGCTCTACAAAGTGCTTGAAATATCCCCTGAATTCTCGGTCAACAAAATTCGAGAACGTAATTAGTAATTACATTAGGCATGTTTCAAATAAGAATATGACAGAAATTGCATTTTTTTTTTTATTCAGTAATTAAACACAAAAAAGCAAAACAAAAAAACAAAACAAAAAAATAATCAGAAATAGGGTTTTACAAAGGACTTAACCTTAAGTTCATTCTTTTCAGTATATATATGTAGTCTTTGACATTTGTTTCTTCTTTTCCATCTTATATGTATATGTATTAGGGTTACAAAATTAAAAAAAAAAAAAATTAATTCTTCCTTTGGGTTGTAGATTCTTCGTATCCATGCTCTCCGCCTTAAGCTGTTAATGTTTAAGTTTTACGCTTGGGCTTGAGGGTGCCATTGCAGTTGGGTTTATGGCGCTCCAGGAAGGCTTGAAAGACATATTTGCGGCCACAGCGGTTGCAGTAAAATTCGCGCTTCTGGCGATGACGCGGGGCCTCCGCACTGTTGTACTTCTGGACACAGGCGTCGCAGGTAAAGCGATGCCTAACCCGGCCAACATCACTGACGACCGTAAAGTTCTGTTTGCAAAATACGCAATTGAACTCTTTGACCACAAAATGCTTGTCGGGATGCTGGGCGCTCAGGGCGTACCTCTCGACATCCAGCTTGTCCTGGCGGTTGTGCCGGTCCACATGCGCCTTATATAATCGCTCATCGAAGAACTTGCGATAGCAGCGGGCGCAGCGGAACGCCTTTTTGTCGGAATGCGTTTGCATGTGTATCTTGAGGTTGATCGCCGAAACATAGACCTTGCGGCACTGCTTGCACTCGTGAACCGGCAAGGGGCCCTTGGTGCTCTTACGGAAGCAGGAACGTTCGTGCAACTTCATGGTGCCGGAATTTTGGTAACAGTTTCGACAGTTGGAACAGAAGAAGAGGTTGACGTCGGACTTCTTAGCGGGTTTGATATTCTGCGTGTTGCTGTTCTCAATGTGCAGAAAGGAGTGGCCTCCTGGCCACTGCACCTCAACTATGCTGTGACCCACTTCCAGCTGTTGCATGTTGCCGGCGGCACGCCCATTTCCATTGCTCATGTCTGTCTGGGCATTGGCGAGTACGAGAAATTCATCCAACTTGTACACAGTGTCCTGCTCCTGGGTTAAGAGAATAATGTTCTCCTTAACGGGTGTGTACTCCTCTCGATCGGGGTTCATTTTGATGGGTTTTTTTTCTAGAGAAGTCGATGGAATTTCTTGATTACAGTTAGTCATTGATCGATCTTGCATGCCATTTCATAGCTTTTTTTCTGTAAAAGCAAGAAGCTGCCTCTTCTACAGGTGATCTTCCTGCTTTTTGCAAACTACTTGCCTGGTTGCCACACTGTGATCCTCTTTTTATTCAACCTGGTCTCCAGCGGAGTTAATTTACACGTGGCAGCTTTTGCTGCTTTCAAACAAAAAAAACGAATGCAGAAGATGTACATTGGTGTGTCATCGTTATCGATAACTCGTTATTCGTTACATTATGTTTTTAATCGGAAATACTTCGCGGGCACTTTAAAATCATCGAGATTACGACTTTAGGCGAGTAATTAGGGCGGAGAAAAATTAAAATAAATATATTTTACTCAGAGCGATAGAAAGAAGAAGATAGAACGTTGCAAGAGGGGATGTGGGAAAACGAAGAAACACTTTTATTTGGTACTTAAGTTAATTAAATTAAGCTCGATTAAGCATCGGTGAAAAATGTTCTTGAGTGAATAAAGCATCAAGAAAAAAAAACGAAGGTAATTTAAATCCAGAAACACATGAGTTGTGGTTTAAAGTCTAGAATTTAAAAAATCAATAAAGTTCCATAGATAATATGATCGAAAGTAACAAACTATTATTGGAAGGAGGAAATTCCATGTGGCCAAGGTTAATAGATAGACTCGACTTGAGTCATTCTGAATTATTTTGTTAAGCAAATTATTACATTAAATTATTCCAAAAAATACTCAAATGCAAATATTCTTTTGACCTATTTAAATATTTGTTTATAAATACTTCCCTCTACATTATAACGTCATTGAGAAAAATCAATGAAAAGACCACTGACTAGGCAGAACACTTGCTCGGTTGCGACATTAAAGTACTTTCGGTGGGATCAGATTTCGCAGCCATAAACGGGGAAAGGCAAACATTTGAAGTGCCTTTTGATAAACCATTAAATAAAACTTAATACCACAAGAACAACCACAAAAACAACAACCAGAAGAACAACAACAAATGTTGTGAGATTTTTGTTTGGGGTGGTGGGCATTTCGAAGTCAAACAAGAAACTGTCGAATTTAATTGAAAATGTCCATTCATCATAAAGAGAAAGGGAGTAAGAGGAGGGCACTGGGTAACTTACCCTACCCTTGCAAATGTTATTTAATACCTGCCTCTGCTCCTGCTCCATTCAAGGATAATCACATCAGGGGAATCAGAAGAAGCTAACAAAATTAGCGACAACACTGGGAGGACAATTGCGATCCGCGGCTTGCGGACGCGTGTGCCTGCCACAAGCATCATTATACACTAATTACCCGAGTATTATCGAAGGGCATTCAATCGAAATGGTATAACGAGTAGCACCGCACTTGGTCCTGGAATTGGTTACTCATATATATCTGACCGCAAAAGAGAGCCGAGCCCAATTCGTTCGCCAGCTCTGTCCCTCTTTCCCTTTCGAGCCGTCCTTGTCCATTGTTGGCTTGACTTTTCAGCGCCCGCGGCATTAAGAGCCACTGAATTGGCAATAAAAAGATTATATAGCCCGAAGGTGTGAAGTGTAGCGGAGGAATCGAGCACAAAGAGGAATGAAATCCACCCCCA
>JAEIHY010004943.1:0-14306 GCA_018904565.1 Drosophila tsacasi
ATCGACTCGGCTGGTGATGCTGATCAAGAATATATATACTTTATGGGGTCGGAAATGCTTACATTTGCACAAAATTAATATACCTTTGTACCTAGGGTACATGGTATAAAAATAATTCAAAATAATTATTTAACTTTTTTTCTAAGCTTTAAAATTTATAAAATTTTTTTTTATGAATAATCCCCCTTATTTCACCTTACTAAAATTTGGCTGATTTAAAATCCGCCCCTCGGCCAAGAAACTCTTCACAGCCAGACAGAAGATTGCGTTAGCCAAATAACCTTTCAACTTTGTGGCTAGTACGGCATATGTGTCTGCCAAGAAAGTGACTCGGGCCAGACTCCGGGCATTAAGCCAGCGGAGCAAGCAAGTTTAATCACTCTTTGATAGCCATAATTCAAATTAGGCAACCGACAAATAGGCCGGCGAAATGGCTCAATGGCTGCCTTTAAGCGACCTTAAAGTTGACCAGCATTTGGGTCGCCATTTTTGAGGGGAAATACAAAATGAAGGAGGGGGAGAGCAGGGGTAACTGAGAGACAATGGGCGCGCGTCTAGCGGAAAACGGAAGCGAGCAATGGCGAACTGCGGCCTAATGTACAGCGGGCACAGTGGGTGTGGGCATTGCGTTCTGGGTGGGTGGCTAAATGGCCTTTCCATTGGTCCTGGCCCCGAACGGAAGCTTTCAATTTCAAGCTGCAATGGAGAGAGAGAGCAAGTCGCAGGCAAGTGGTCCGGGATCAGGGCGAGCAACAGCAAGAGCACGAGGATGAGGACGATGAGCAGGAGGAGAAGGAGGAGGAGGAGGAGGAGGAGGAGGACGACAAGGACGCCGAGTCTCGGACTGCAGCTCAAAGCAGAAAAAGTAATTTATTTCGTATTGCGGTTTTTAACCACATTTTCCACTTTGTACAACAGCAACGACAGCCGAAAACTGCAGCTACCATCTTCATTCCTATCTCCATGGCTATATAAATTTTCCCCAATCGCCATCTCGCTCCCACGCCGGAGCTTTGTGTGCGCCTGTGTTCCACTTTCTGCTCGATAAAAAGGGCTCAAATGCGGTTCCGTTTTTCTTTTGCCGCTCGTCGCCTCCTTTTCGGCACATTCCCAGGCATTTTCCTTGTAGCTCCGCACAAAATTTCACCGTTCAAATTGCATTTGACCCAACCGAAAAAGGGGAGACAAAAAATGCAAAGGAAAAGAAAAGTGTAGGAAACCGAAAGAGACAGGAAAGAAAAGTGGCTAAGAGGAAAAGACGTATTTTCTATTTCTGGTTTTTTGTTGGCCACTTTTTTGCACCTTGCCACGCAAATTGCATTACCATGAAGTTATGAGCGACAAGTGTGCGAATGTGAATCTCTGGGAGGAGATGGAGACCAGAGTGCTCCAGTGCTAAGCGAGATATATGCACTTTTCCGGGCCTTATTTGGTATGCGTTGCAAGGCCGCCGACAAGTTGTTTATTGTGCTGTTCAACCATAAATGATGCCAACTTTTTCCCCGAGGCCAACTCTGTCAGTTCCAGTTCTTTGTGAGGCAGAAGATTGTGAGTAATAGTGTCAAAGGGGTTTTATACAGTTGCCAGAAGTATTAAAAATGCTCAAATTGGCATCTAAAAAAGTTTAAATATAATAAAAATAAGCTTGTGGCTTTATAATACGACAATATAAAAAGTTGGAATTTTTTAAAACATACCTCTCCTTGGGAAAAGTTTAAAAATTCATCAGGCACACAATTTCTTAACCCTGTCTCCATCCAATCGAGGTCTTGTCTCCTCTGACCCACCCAACTCTGAAAAAGAAAGGACCAATCACTTGCGGGTTCAATTGTGGACAGAGCCGAGAACAAAACAAAGGAGAACAAGGCAACAAAAACAAGAAACCGAAATTATTCCCACGATAATTACATTTGGCCATGTAGGAGACAACAAAGAAGCGAACGGAAACAAATGAAGAAAACATTGCAGCAAGAAAATAAACAGCAAACGGCAGTGGAAAATCAAACAAGGCAAGGAAAAGCCGGCAGAGCTGGAAAATGAAAGGGGCGGCAAGGCGGGAAACCCCCATTGATTACAGTGTGAGTGAGCTCGAGAAGCTTTCGCTTTGGTTGAGTGGAGCTTTTGCCATCGAGCCGTTTAATGTGCAGTTAGCAGCAAAGTGGGGCGCAGCGACTTGCAACTTAAGCGCCATCAAAATCGCAGCCCCCGCTGCCACCCCCTAGAGGGGTGCAGAGAAAAAAATTAGCTATATATCATAATATTACCGGGAAATTTAATAAATATCCTAATGATGTTAATGATGTTTAATAAGTTCCAAACAATATTTTTGAATTTTTTGTTTTATATCTGTTGTATTATTTATTTTTTATCTCAATATCTTTATCTCAATCTTTATTTCAATATTTTCTATTACCCATATTTATTAAATTCATCTCTAACTTAAATTAACTATTAAATTTAACCAACAATAATTATTTCTGTGTGCTTATAAAGTCGGTTATTTAGAGGGAGGTGTGGGTTGGCAAAGCAAATTCAATTGCCACTGACACGGATGCTGCCAAAACAAGGCTGAGATGAGATGGGATGGCTGGCAATGGCTGGGTCTTGCTTTTGGTTGGGGGCTGATCGATTTCACGCTTCAAACAGACCGCCAGACGTGCTCCGAGGCTTTGGCAGCCTTTGTTGCCTCGCTGCTGCAACCTGACCTGGCTCTTGGCCTTGGCCAGCAGTTGAACATGAAACGCTCGAGTGCATTAAGTCCACGTCCTCTAATGCACACTCGACTCCATCGACACCGCCTTACTTTGTCCTCGGCACTAACTTTGTTGCATGATTAGTAACACCTTTTTGGTGTATGGTAGCAGGATCCATTAGGCAACATGAAAGAGGTCACTTTCGTAGTAGAAAGAACAAGTAGCATCAAACTGTAAGGGTAAAGGGAGACAAGAAAATTCTAAAAGGTTTTAGGTGATATTATTTATTTATTATTTTTTAGTTTATTTATTGTAAGTTTAACAAGATTTCATTATTAATTCACTCCTTATAAAGTTTCGAGACTTTTTTTTAAGCCCAGCAAATTAAAGAGACTTTCAGAAGTCATCACCAATTCCCTACTTCGCTGAAAACACTAATCATGATATGTGTCTAAAATGCTGGAATGATAATAAAAGTAGAATCCAAAGAAAGAGACTTACGGTTTTATTCTAAGAGGAAAACCATGTTCCCAGCTTCGCATTACAACCTTTGTTTATGAAAGCCATTGCTTGGTAACCCGAGAATATCTCTCTCCACCCAGGAACTCCCAAACCTCTTCACAGGTTTCCGATCCTTGTAATGAAATGAAACACAAATCAATGCCATAAACCTTACCCCAAACTTGGTCCGGAGCCGCCCGTGTAATATAAATTAAGTAAATGCAAATTTGAATTTGGCTTATCGAAAGAGATTTCCTCTTAGCCAAAACCATAGCGAAAATCTGTATGTAAACTGGGGAGGGAAATCCCCCCGAATCCCTAACACACAAAACCTAAACAGAAACTGAAACAAAGGAAACCAGATGCACGCGGGGGGCTATAGTCAAGTCAAAAATGTGCTCTCTCAAATATTTGCATATTAATGCAGGCATATTGCGTATACGTACGGGTGTACTGGCTTGTGTGTATTGTGTTACGTGTTGGTTTGAACTGCTGACCCCTTTCGCCTGTGCCGCCTTTGCCGGCTTTGATGCTGTTGTTGTTGGAGCTGTTCATCCTCGTGGCACTCGTGCAGACAGTTCAAACATTTACATACAAAAGTAAAAAGCAAAATAAAAATAAAGAGCGACGACCAAAGGGGATAAAGCGAGGCGACGCATCTGCATTAGGGATGTGAGAAGAGTCACGACTCGGCGCCTGGACAGAGCCGTGACGGGCTCGCACCTCCGATAATTCGCACGTTTAGTGTGGGAAAGCCGAAGTAAGATTTCTCAAATTTCACTTAAATTGCTTTGCTGAAGCTGGAATTGGGTCAGTCGGCGACAGGACATTCGTCGGGAGGACCTTCTTCAGTTACTAATTTGCATGAGACGTGACTTTCTGGCGTTTGCCTCGATCAAATCACAGACTTACGGCCATCTCCAGTGCGAATCCTTCGACGTCCGTGTGTATGTGGCCGTGTCCCTTTTGGCATATCCTTTTGTAAATTGTTACATTTTCGCACGTGTGAATGTTGTTTTCTTTTTTTTTTTTTTGCTCCGAGTTGGACCTCTGCTCTATGCGTGTGTATGAGTGTGTGTCTGTACCGGCGAGCGAGTGTAAATTGAGGAGCTTTGCCTGTGTTTGAGTTCACCTTTTTCCATTTTTCCCATGCCTCTCCCAAGCATTTTTGCATCTCCAAGTGTGAGTGTGTGAGTGTGTGCGTGGCACGTTGGCCATTAGGACACTGGCCCGAAAATGTATTTTCATGTGTTTTAATGGACTTTTCGGGTTAAGTCGGATATCATTTTCCTTTTTGCGAAAGACGGAATGGAACTCATCTTAATTGGTTGGGCCTTTGGAATGGAATTAGAGAAGGATTAGCTGAAAATAAAGTCGTGTGGCCAGTGGAAAGAAAGAATCCGGAAAATCTTTAAAGATAACTTTAACGTTGGAGCAGAAACGACCCCATAATCTACACAATTTGGGTTTTATAAATTGCAAATGGAAAGTAGGTCAGTCTCCCTCTCTGGCCCACAGAATTTATTACTCATACGCAATGTGGAACTGGCCCACAAATTATATTTAAACAAACTTGGTTTCAGAGACCGAACTCGTTACAGTTAGAGTAATAAGTCTAATGGTTGGATTTTTAATAAAACTAAAATGAACCAAGTTCTGTGAATGTCTTCCTGATTAAACTTGTTTTTAGCTGGGCTCTCTATAGTGCAGATTTATGTTCATGGGAAGGGTGTATCCTGAACAACACCCTTTCCCTTTGCACTCCCCTAATGAATAAAACATTGCGACTTGCACTCGAAAAGGAAATTTTAATATTTCTCCGCCTAAGGAAATATTTAGAAATCGGGTTGAAAGACAATATTCGAATTTCCATAATATAGAACCGTAGACTACACACAAAGAATGGGGTATTGGCAGATATGCAAACTATGTGCAGATTCCCCAGACGGAAAATGCTTGCCTATGCAAATGCTGGGGTCGAGCGGCCCAAACAAATCGAGCAACCTGAGCCAGGATCGAGTCCCAGGACGAACTTTAATGGCGAACCTCGGCGGCGAGGGGCCGAGATGAAAGCCAACTCAGTAAACAATTGGAACCATAGTTCATTCTACTCCTTTTCCCGCAGGTAAAGGGGTTGAATTGAAATCGAGAGGGGGTACTAACTCACACAGAAAAAAAATGAAAGAACAAAGGACTATGGGGCTGGAGTGACATCGTAAAAGTAAACTAATTAAAATGTAATGAATTCGAAAAGTTCTTCGGCATTTGGGGCTATAATTCACCATTAATGCAGCCAACAGAATTCACTTGCAGTTGTGGCAGGGCCGACTGCCTGCTTTTTGCTGGATTTACGACCGCAATAAAAGCCATGGAAATAATCCTAAATTCGAGTGATAAAAACATGCGAGTCGTCGGCCAGTCGAATGGCATAATGTTGTGCTAAAATTTTAAACAGCCAGCGCATTTATTTATGCCAGCTAATGTGCACTTTTATATCCTGCTGGGCGTGTCTTGGCCCAAAAACAATCGACTGTCAACGCCCAATGGGCCCATAAATTCTATATAAAATGTAAATATCCCATAACATTATTTTTTGGTAATCAATTGCCCAACGTTTTGTCAGGCCATGCATGTGACACATTACCGATTGTCGGGATAATTTACATGGCATACTTTGGGTCTTAGATTATAAATTAAAGATGTATGTAGTTGATTTATATATTGTATTGCATTTAAGAACCCTACTTGAATGCCTGCAAAATTATTCACTTCACCTCATCCTGTTTGCTGTCATACTGCTAATATTGTTTCACATTGAATATTTGCCACACTTTGAACCTCTTCTTGAACCCTGGTTAACATATTGTAGAAGTGTCAAGTGTTGTGATGAACAATATTAACATAATTATGTGCTTCTGAATTGGATAGCTTAAGTGCATTGCTTGATATATCATTAAAACTATAAAGCCAATGTTTTATTGAAAATTGTTGGATGGGAATATACATACCTTGTGACTTGCTTTAATAGCCAATGATAAATGTGCGAACCCACACATGCCCAAAATAATGCCCTGTGGTCGATAACTTTTCTCGTTTGTGGCAGCCGTATTATAAATAATTAATTTAGCCGTGCAGCCCAAGCGCCTCGAGCCACTCGTGATAATTATTTTGCCAGCTTACAGGCAAAGTGTAAACACAACGTCAACACACCGATAAGCCCTCGCCCACACAGCCCAATATAAATGGGTTATCTGTGTGGCTAATGGTTGAATATTTAAAGCGGAATGTTTACCGAATTTCAGACCAAATTGAATTCGTGAGCGGTATTACAGTGTGATAAATTGAGAGATAGTCGATGTACTACAAAAGCTGAACTTGATTACAACATTTTTAGAGTTTATAATGGCAATAACTAGCTTAATTTATAGCCGTTTGTAGATTGTTTATTATTTTTAGATTTAATATTTTAATTAATTTTAGTTAGTTAACAAAATTCCGGCTGCATTAATTAGTTTAGTTCTTTTTCTGCAATTAATAAATATTCTCATTATTGAGTTTCATAATAATTTTTTGTAAATATAATTATTAATCTGGTTTCCTGAGCTTACATACAAATTAGCTTCCTTAAAGTTTTAAATTTCTTGTGGACCTTAAGATTTACAAGAAATTTCTTACCATTTCAAACCCGATAAATATTTGTATACATTTTATTTTGTGTGACTTTTTAATGCCAAAGTTTGTAAGGACTTTTCAATTTTATATTGCACATTTTGCCAAATTTTGCGAGAAAGTAAAACTCATTGCCAGCTGTGAAAGTGCAGTTTTGCTTTGGCCTGCCTGTTCATCTGATTCAATATTTTTTCCTAGTTTCCTGCTGGTTTTTGCTGCGAACACTTTTTAATCAATTTCCAGCTTGATAAATATTTTCTTGGACAATTGCAATGTTGTTGCTGCAGGCCACTGCAACACTTGAAATTCTTCATTTTTCCCATTTTTTGTTCACTTCTTTCTTGGCCCCCACTTTTTGGCCTTCGGGCTTTTTTGCCCCAGCTCTCCGGCCACACCACAACATCCAGCTAATCCAGACGATCCAAGTGAGCTGGCACTTTCCGAGTGCCGCAGCCTCTTTGGCATCCACTTCGACTGCCAGTGCCACTTCCCCAGCCGCATCCCGGCTCCATTTCCCCTCTTTTTGGTCCTCGTCCTCCCACGCACATAGTCACAAAAGATGACATTTAGTATGGCAAAACGTATATCACAATCGCTGGAGCAGGAGGAGGAGGAGATGCTGGAGGAGATGGCGGACATATTCCCTATGACACTGCCTCTACGAGCCACAAAAAGCGCAAGTAGCCAAGCGGAGGAATAAAAAATTCAACCCACTGCACAGAATGTGATAAACTATGACAGTGTTCTTCTCGGGTTCATTGGATCATTGCTGGGGCTGACTAAAGGTGGCGGAGGAGGAGAAACAAAGGTTTTTTGGGAGCCTGCACAGATAGGATAGATGGAAGGGAATTGCCGTGAATTTGTCACGTTTCCCTAGGCTCTGACGCTGAGAGCTTGAAGGCTTTAAGTTTTGCTGGGACTGGGAATCGTTCCAAATTGTCTCAACTAAGACCCACACCTATCTATTGAAAATCACCCTGACTAGTTGCAAAATTTCAAACATATTCCGCATTTCTGTGGGATGAGGTAGAGGACCTAAGCATTGCTGAGATCTCTCACTGTATAAAATACTCCCCGAAATCATCATCATCATCCTGGGAGTCTGTAGCATTTCGTGATTGCAAGATTAGAAATGCATGGGGGAAGGACAACAATTGCACTGTTGCACTCAAAGGACCCCGAACCCCCGAATTGGTCATGGGATACCCCAACTAAGCGGTTTCTAATTTGCCATTGCCTGCTCTCGGGCATTCAAGCAAATTGTAATACAATTAGCGTCATTTACATGGCATTTCGCAACGCAGCTTTGTCTCTATGTCTGTGTCTGTGTGTGTGAAAGCAGCTTAGACCACAAACCTTGGAGCACAGGGAATCCACCTATGCACACACAAACACACAGACAGAGCCGTATCAGACCAGCTTTTCCCCCAATGGAATATCCGTCGTCCGCCCCGGCACTTTCCCCGACCCAACGCGTCGGGGCGCTTAAATCAGCTGTCAGCTTATTAAATAATTATTTCCTAAGAGGAAAGTGTTAAGCTTCGATAATCAATGCTAGCACGGATTTGGATAATTTCCCACACATGTGGAAAACTAGGGGGGGTTGTCTGAAATTGGATTTCTAATTAGATTGAGATGTGTTTTTCTGTATAGATATCACCTTCAGCAACTTATTAAGTTAAATAGTATAAGGAAATAATTCAAAACACTCTCCAAAATAATTAAAGTCCCGAATTCCCATAAGGCCAAGAACTTAACTCCCATCACTTTGGCTTCAAGTGCTTACTGGACATAAAAATAGATGCACTTACGTCCCCTGACCACAGGGCAGAGAGTGCAGCAGCATATATAGAGTGGGGCACGGGCAGCTTCAGCTTGCAGGATGCCAACTCATTGCGGTGACGAGAAGTCCTCGGTTGCTGTTAATCCTTCATTCTCACATGGCATTAGGGCACATCTGGACCGGGGAAGCCTTAAAGCGACCAAACTGCAGTTAGCCCGCACTCGGCCAGCCTGTCACACAAAAAGGCAATGCAGATGCTCCGAAAAAAATACGGAGAAAATCTCTCCATGTGCGAGAGAGTGTGGAGATAAACAAAAACCGAATTAGTCGTGAAAAGCAGAGTGGCAAAACATTTATTTTTCCTTTTTCCCAGCTGCTGTGTTCTTGCCTTGCTCTTGACCAAAAAGCCACAAAACCTCAACGGCTTTCAGGCTCGGACAGCTGCTGTTCACTTTCCTTTCCTCGCTAACTGACGTTACTTTCCAGTCAAATTGAGGGCTTCGTAAATGGAGATAAAAAAAAGGGAGGGCGAAGCAAAAAAACATTTAAGTTAATTACAAAGTGGGAAGAATTACGCGCTGTGAAGGAAAGATTTCGTTTTGCTTAGCTAATAAGCTGTACTAACTTGCTCCTGCTGGGCAGTCGGCAGTCCAATCAAAATCACGTCAAATGCCCAAACTCCCGCCAAGCTTCCTCTTGTGTTTATGCAAATCGCAGCAAACTAATTTAAGGTTGGCATGACAGCCGCAAATTAATTCAAATTGAATGATCACCATAAAGCAAACAGTTTTCAGCACGCACGGACAATGCTGCATGGACCACGGACCGCAATCCAAATGGTAGTCTAATATATGCCGCAATATATATTCCATAATATATTCAATTGTGTGCCGCTACTACTGGCCACTGTCTGTTTGCAACTGTCCGCTGTCCGCTGGCCACTGGCTTTTTGCAGATGGAGCCCCAGATCCGTAGGCAGGGCCATCGCTTTGGGGTCAGCTAGCTCAGTGGGTCAGGTGAGGTCACGTAAACAAGGGGACCGCAGCTCGGCAGTGGCATAAATAATAAACATCATTCAAAAATTCAGTGAGGTATTCTATTTTATGGCATTCAGCTGAATGCACTTACTCTACAGGCTTTAAGTGGTTTTAGTGGCTGTGAAAAATGGAGATAAAAATGAAAGTTGTGGAGATATATATCTAGGTAGTAAAAATGTTTTTATTTTCAAGAGAAATATTTCACAGCCATACATCGCATTTCACATTACATTCAATCTATTTTATCTATTTTGTATAGAATTATCTGAATGAACTTCAGTATTTCAGAGATATTGTCATAAAGTTAAGTAAAGCTCTCTCTCCCTTTCGCAAACATTTCCATATTTTGCTTACTTTTTCATTCGACAAATTATTCCCTTTACCGACATACCTTATCAATCCTTCGCATGACATCGCCTGCCTTTCGAAGGACTCTTCACTTGACATTATTGATTTCTGCCAAACGAACAGTGCTCGATGTGTCAAAATCGACTTAACTGTTGCTGTTGCCCAGCTGCTCCGCCTCCATTCAGACCATTGATGGACGTCGACAGACATCTTCCAGGAAGCATTTGTCAGCACACTGCCTGCCTGTGAGTCAGAGGTCCTGTTTCTGCTTCTGTTTGGCGTCCTGTTTCTGTTTCTGTCCTAGCCAGCAATTTGTGTCACGCACATCTCAGCGGCATGAGCTGCGACAGTTTCGGTCCAAGCCAAATCCGACTCCGAGACATATATGTACCTATCTATACAGCAGCTGGACGACGATAATCAGTCAACCTATTGAGCCTCCGTGACTTTCGGCGTTCCATATAGAGAGGCAGACTTTCCGGCGGCGGCTCCCGTTCGCCAGTCACGTAGCCGAAAGTCTCAATTTTTTGTTTGATTTATTTACCTGCCGCTGGCCGCCTCGGCAACTGTTAACTGTCAACTCCGGGACAGCGATTATCCAGACGCCATGATGATGACGGTGCTGGTGCTGGTGGTGGTGACGATGATGATGATGTCGCCATGTGTGGGAGCGTTTGAGTCGGGATTTGGTCGCCGACGCGTAGGCAGCTGCGTCCATGTTGCGGACTTGTTTTTGTGCCATTCGCTGGGACTCGCCACGCATGCCGAAAATATCTAAGCGCCCCAGGCCTCCCTGACAATCAGGGGACAGTGATGGGAAAGGTACTGGGTTTTTGCAACTGGAAAAGGTACAGCAAGAGTCAGTGTCTAATTATTAAAAAGAAGCCAACAGTAAATAAAGTTAGGCAAAATTGTTTTGATTACATTTTTTTTAAACTTGATTTAACTAAATTTTTAGTGATTGATCATTACTATATTATATTGTAAATAATTATCAAAGAAATAATTTTAATTACACAAAGAGAATGTATTTTTATGAATTTACACATATTTTTATTGACAAATTCTTTTAAATCCTAACTCAGGTGAGTAAGTACCCTCACATGTATCTGCAGGTGAGCGATTGGATCAGTGGGCGGCGACGGCTGACTGATTTTTTGTACTGTCCAGTGTCTTGGTTATCCCGTGACAGGCATGTGGGTTTTGTGGCTTTGCGCACCACACGGCGAATGCGTGTCGTCTATTTGTTATGCTCTTTTAGGGCGCAAATTCAATTTGTGTCCTAACCTCACTTGCCACAGATGTTTGTTTATTTAGCGCCCTCCTCCGCACAAACATCTGGTTCGTGCTGGTGAGCTCTGAAGGATCGATTTAGCATTCGGCGGTTGATATGGGACTGGACATGCATTTTTAAAGAGTCTAGAGACGCTGCTTACCGTAGGGATCATTTTCCGTATGACCACAACCTTTTAAGTGAATTAAAAGGAATTGGAAAATACGCTGCCGCAGCGAAATTTACGAGTTTGCTGCGTTGTTTAGAAATTCATTTTATTAATTGGCACGTGCCGCCTGCATAATGCGCCTGTAAATTAAGAATACGCCATGTGTTGCCACGGGCAACTTCCGACAGCTTCGCCATCGCCTTGACGGAGCGCAGTGTCCGAGCTCTTGGCCATTTGCATGATGGGAAACAGCTGGGGCTGAGCGCTGATTGCAGCAACAAATTGCAAAGTTATTAAGTTTATTAAAAACCCTCACAAATACGAATACAATGCGGCGCACAGTGGCAACAAAGACATCATCGGCGCATAGTAAATTCCGTTTTGTTGGGCGCTTAACTTTTGCTTCGGCATTGGCTGTTGTGCAGCAATTCTGCATAATTTACTCGGAGCCTTTTGCAAACAATGCATCGCTGCCCCTTCTTTTGGCAGCAGAACTTGATTCAGTTCGTCGTCGGCAAGTTGCAAGTTTTTCGCTGATGCTCGTTAATGTTTGTCCAGCTTCCGACCCTCGCCTCCCCCGTTTGACTCCACCATCGCCGCCCTCTGGACATCGACTGAAAGCGACTGCTTTCATTACCAACTAAAACAACAGCAAACAGAAACAACAGCAGAAGGAGCAACAGCAACACCAGCATCCTTTGGGCGTCCTTAGCTCGTTGGCGTTCTCGTTGTCACTTGCGACTGTTTCGGGGCATTTGCGGGGGCAAGTCTGCCCACTTCTGGCCAGGGGCGTAGTCTGGATCTATTTTAAAGGAGTGAGGATATTGTATTTTTTAAATTATTTTAAAATTAAAGAGCCTTAATATTTTTATAAATTTATAAGTGTAGAGATTTTTCCCAACATAGTTTAAATAATTTTAATCTGTTCAATATCGTTAAGCCTAAATAAAACTTTCTAAAAATTTTAAATTCTTTCTATAACATTTACTTTTCAAGATATTTTTATTTCTACAAATCTCTCAAAGTATCGGGAAAAAAATATACATATTTGAGCTCTGCATGAACTTGTTTTGAAACCAAGAATTCTGAACGGATTTCGAGTTTATGTTTTTCTGCCAAGACTAAGTCCCCTTGCCACGCTCCTCTCCTGTTTGCCTCGTTATGAGTTTTCCCAATTTGTTGCTGCTGCTGCCTTGCAATTTTCAGCAGTCATCACCTCCTCCCTCGCCGTGACTTATTCTCAGTTATATTCGCATTTAAAATGTCTTCAAGTTTTTTTGGTCAAAAACTTTCCCCTAATGTTTGCTTTAAATTATTTTTAATGACTTGCCATTTTTGCCAATTTGTTGCGCTTTGTTGCCTGACATAATTGCCAGTGCAATCGATGCCTCAAAACGCTGACAAGTTTCTGAATTTCCAGTGGGGCTAACTGCATTGCTTAATGCATTCTTAAACTGTCGGGATAACAAATGAACACTGTAGCAGTCTAAAAGATGATTTCTTGGCTTCGCGTAAATATGCAGGCGCCAGGGCTGGCTTCGTTTTCAATTTGTAAAATCCTGTTGCAAATTACGGGTACGGAGGAGCAGCAAGGACTAAGGCTGGCTGGATGGCGAAAAAGAGGAAAGATGAAGCCAAGGTCTCTTAGAGTTTGCCAGGTAAATTTCTGCTCACATTTTCTACATTAGTCAGCATTAAAAATTTATTTGCTTTGAGTAGATTACACGCACCCACCGCAACACTATGGCGCTGCGGGGGGAGGCCGGCGGATTTCCCTGGGCGATGGGACAACAAGAAGTAACGGCTTCTAAAGTTTCCCCATCATTTTTTCTTTTTTTATTTTGTTCCATATTCCATGCTAACCGCGCGGCATAAGATAGAGATGTAAGGAATACAAGGAGAGTGGGAAAGGGGAGGGCGAAAGGGCCGAGGCAAATGCACGCTCCTGGGGCTGGTTTAACTGGCGGGGGAGGGGGTGGCGAAACAAATGAGCTGACGGCAAATTAAGTGCAGCTGCCAGTTTCACTTTGCCGCGGCAACTCCTTTAAAAGAAACTTAAACTGCGCTTTAAGTTTCCGTTTAAAACAACGCCACCGGGATCATAAATCCCCACTACTTACGGCTAATGATGTCCGGCCGGGCATCGGCATAACGAGTACAAAGTAACTTTAATTTTTATAAGCTATTTAATATGGTTTGCCAAAGTTTGTATCTATCAGTTTCCAATAGATCCATATACATTATATTGTTAAAATCAATGCCTTGTTCATTGCAAGTTTTTCTTTCTTTTTGCAAACGCATACTTTTGGGTAGACCAGAAAGTGTAAATAATTAATCGATTACACTCTCACGTTTGCAAAAAAAAGAAACAACTTTTAATGAACACTAAACTGATTAATAAATAAATAATCAAAACGTATTTGGTTTTTGTATTATGACCTCATCAAGTCCACCCTAATAACGTATTGAAATTTAGATTAATATACGACTGCAAAAAGCTTCTTTGTTTGTTTTTTGATAATGTCTGAAAGGTAAAAAAAGAACCGAATTCCAGATTCCACTCTTTTTAACTTTAGTATTTTCAGGCTGAAAGAAAATGTGGTTTTTATTTGGATATGTACCACGATCTAGTTATATTTATATATTTATAAATTTAGAAATATATATATATTTTCTAGTGACATTTATATATTTCTTTGAACAAATCTTTCGGTTGAACCAATACACCCTTAATTTCCAGGGAAGTCTTTCATTGCTAAGCTTTTTAGAGCCGTACGGCCAGTATACGCTGAACTCACTGCAAATCGGACGTGCCTCGCTTGATTATAAAGCG
>JAEIHY010004944.1:0-12101 GCA_018904565.1 Drosophila tsacasi
ATAGTGAAGGAGTCATTTCCGACCCTATAAATCATATATATTCTTGATCAGCATCAAAAGCCCAATCGATCTAGCCATCTTCGGAGAAAACAAAAATTTTATAATTTTTTTTTAATCTATATATCGTTAAAAATGTCGAAAATTTGAAAAAAAAATTTAATATAAAATGAAATTAGATTCAGTATGCAGATTTACAAACCTTACAAAAACCAACTTAAAACTGCTTTCCGAATTTAAATTAATGCATTTTTAGCTTAGTTATGATCGATTTTAAAGGGCTTTTTATATGTTGCACACTTGTTTTTTTTTTATTCTGTATGTATATATTTTATATCTTCATTCTTTGATATTTTCCATAAATAAATAAATGTTATTGAGTATATAGATTTTTAATCCGAACCAAAAGCCGATAAATGTATAAAATGCAATATGATCCTGTTATAAGTTGAAATTATATTTTGGCAGATCTTGAAGTATACAATATATATCAGCTGAAGCATTACAATAAACCACACCAGATGAGTCCCGCGCTTCCTGGTGGACTTCTCTAGGAGCAGACAATGCATTCCGATACAATCGTAAACTTGCAGAAAGACCGTGAAGGAGATCGAAAATATATAGTCATCCTGTAGGACCAGCGAGAAGTAGCTCTGACCACCTTATCTGAAGGGCACAGCTCAGCTGTGCCGGGGGAGCAGCAGCTCCTACTGGGTCTTTTCCTTGGCATTCCTCTTCTGCACCTTATTGCCTTTAAGCCATTTAAAAAAATCATCGGGCACAACGTATTCCTCGGGTAAGAGTTTTCCTACCATCCGACCGAGGAAACGCTCGTTACCGTTGTACACAACTAATTTGTGCTCGTGTCCGCATTTCGAACACTTAAAGTTGGAGGTATCTAGGTCAGAAGACTTGCAATTTAGCTTGAGTACTGGAATAGATTTAGAAAACATTGATTAACGAACATATTCAGAACAGGACGACACTAAGAATGAACACACACCTCGATACATTGCGATAATTTGTGGAAATTTAAAAAAATTTGGAAAAGCCGGTGAGCAGTGGAAACAAATAATTTACAAATATTTGCTAAAGGTCTTCCTGGTTGGACGAACGGAAGTAGACTGAATCTGGATAGGAATTCGGTTGGGTGCCTAGAGTTCGGGATTGACAGGAGGAGTGCAAGGCTGACTTGATTTCAACATTCTAGATTGTGAGCTCCAATTTAACATACACTTTCCTCAGAAAGACACCACTGTGCCGGTGCAACTTTGTGTCGAAGCTGTGTGTGTGTGTGGAGGAAAGTTTTCTTGTTAAGTCGCAGATTGAAAGGCGCCGGTAAACATGGCTCGGCAAGTGCAGAGCTCCCAGCTCCCCACACCGCCTCAGCGTCATCATGCATCCGTCCGTGATTGAGCCAAATCCAGGCTCATAACTAATTGCCAGCGTCGTGGAAAGTTTAAATTAAGTTGCGTGTCATAGTCGAAAAGTTTTCCACTTATTCAAAGGAGGCGAGCAAGCACGTGCTCCACCGCGCCCCTGGAAGACGACCCGCCGCTTCCGGCTTGAATTTAAATTGTGGAAAAACACACTGAAATGCGTCCAACTAATAAATAGATTTCATTTATTCAGACCTTTCATCGAATATAACATTTTCTTTATGGAATTACCCGCACATTTGTCTTGGGGTTTATCACACTTAATCTTAGGATCATTTTCCCGATGATATATGTAAGCATTCAAGGGACTAAGGCTCAGGACTCGCAGCTCAACTGGTTTTCACCTTCGCCTGCGACTGCGGCGGCGGCTGGGGCGATGGCGACGGCGCTGGCGCTGGCGACTCCTCAAAGTCCACATAGTCGGCATAGTCTCTTCGCTTGGACAGAGCCAGGGTCCAGGAGATGATCCACAGCGGCAGCAGGACCGTGGAAATGACGAAGTACAAGAAGTTGCCATATAACTGGGGAGATGGAGAGAAATATATCATTGAGGATCAAGTGTACACTTTACACGAAGCAGCCAACTCACCACCGAGTCAATGAGACCATAGGCCGAGGCATCCATGGCCGCCGTGGCAGCTCGCAGCATGATCTTCTGCAGCGGCAGCTCGGGAAACTGATAGAAGGTCATGGCCAGCACAATGACGTACACGATCATCATGGGGTTGAGCGTCAGCGTTAGCAGGCGGATCGAGTTCCTCAGCGTGCTGTTGCTGGCGTCCTCCTTGGTCTCCAAGGCAATCACCAGCGGCACCGTAAGCACGGCCACAAAGAAGCCCAGGGCGAAGTTGAGCAACCCAATGACGATCAGGGAGCAGCCGTAGATGAGCAGGAAGGCCACGTGCAGCAGCTCCAGGCCGCCGGGCGGCAAGACCACCACAAAGGGCAGGATAAACCCGATGAGGGAAAGGAAGCTCAGCACGGAGGTGGTCAGCGGGGCGGCGCCCATGGGTATCTCGAGGAAGTACTGCTGCAGGGGCAGCACGTTGCACAGGAATCCAATGAGCAGCGTGGCGGTGAGGTAGATGAGCACAGAGCCGTATGGCAGTTCGAATTTCTCCGGCTCCACCTCCGTTTCTGCATCCTTTTCCTCCGGTTCCTGCTCACCACCTTCCGCAGTCGGCAGCGTGGACCACATTAGATAGGCCTTCACAAAAGCACAGGCCACCAGGGCCACCAAGGCCGGCATGTAGTCGCCAATGGAGATGTACCGGTCATTGTTCACGATCACGTAGAAGAAGAAGCTCTGGTGGAAGCGTTCGAGGAGGTTGTTCAGGCTCCTGGCTATGCCCTCGATGGCTTTCAGCAGCGGCACCGCCGCCGAACCCGGTTGCCCCTTCAGCGTGGCATGGGTGGCCCTCCGATGGGCGGCAATGGTCAGGGCGTCGATGCGATAGCGGTGGAACAGGCCGTGGTTGCCATTGGGCACGCCCGACGACTGGGTGGCCAGCATGGCGAGCATCTGGCGGAGGTTCGTCTCGAAGAGGGACTTTGTGTGCCGGCGCTTCTTGCGCGGCGACTGCTTGTAGCCGGAGGCAATGCCCTCCCGGGCCATGATGCGCTGCACCAGGTTGAACATGTCCAGGTTCGGCAGCTTGCCATTCAGCCCCTCAATCCGCACGTCCACGTAGTCTGTTGAATTAATGGTTACGTCTTTTCGGCTTCAGGGGATTCCCACACGAACTTACCAATTTCCAGGTCCTGCACTTCGATATTCAGCGCGGCCTGCAGGGAACCCGCTCGCGCCGGCAAGTTGCCGGGACGCAGATACGCCTTGCCAGCGTCCAGGTCACGATCGCCATCATGGTAGGCCTCCAGCCAGGCCTGCATGCCCAGCTGCTCCTGCTCGGTGACCAGGAAGATCAGATCCTTGGCCCAATAGTTCTTCCGCCGGGCGAAATCGGCAAAGGCCAGCAGCAGCGGCACGCTGGGCGAGATGTCCGTGTGCACGGAGCTGGCGGCGCGATAGGGAGCCGTGAAAACGATGCCCTCGGTGGAGGCGATGCGAGGAGCGCGCAAAATGCCGTAGATATTCTTGCCATGAAACTCCTTGCCGCCGCCGAAGGGATAGCGCAGCGTGTAGTTATGCGTGTGCGTCTCCAGCCCGAACTCGTTCATCTTGGCCGCAATCCAGGCATGCGGCGTCGTGGACAGGTGATCCTTGCGCTCGCGCTGCAGCTCCTCCAGCAGCTGGATGGCCAGGCGATTGGCGTCCACCCGGATCTCCGGGTAAACCAGTCCCGGCGACAGGGCATTCTCCGAGAGGTAGGTGCCATGGTTGAACTCCGGCAGGGCCAGGCAGCAGAACCAGGCCACACCCGCCACATACAGGACGGAGCACACCTTGCGGACATGACGCGCCAGCCCGTCCACCAGCTTGCTCTGCGTCGATATCGACGGATCGGACAGCAGGCCCATTCTTTAGCCCGTGTCTACGACGCTATATATCCTGTATCCTGTATATCCTGGAATGACAGCGGCGACGAAAGCAACAGCAAAAGGGACGGAAAAAGGTGCAGCAGCTGCCGGCTGGGTATATCGATGCGGGTGCTATCGATAACAGCGCCTGCAGCTAGAGATGGCAGCCAGGCCAGGGGATTTCTTGCGATAGTTTTCTAAGCTGGCTATTGCCACTATCGCAGAGCAAAATAAATTGTTTTTTATTAATCAGGCTATTCTCTATACGACTTAATGACAAAAAAGACTGAAATTTACTTTATCACATTACATTATTACGTGCAGTCATTTATTTTTAAAATATTTTTTGACTCCCCTATACTTACCTACCTATCGGCGTAGCTGTATATCGACATATTTGAAAATTCAGTCGTATGGGAAGCACCGTAATTATTTGCAATACTTTAAAAATACAAAAAACAAACATTTCCAATAACGATATATTTATTATACTTACAGCACAATAGTTGATGTTTTTAACCGAATAACTTTGTAACTTTGTTCACCTTAAATTGTATTTTTTTTGGCTTAAAAAAGAGCTTAGGTCTAAATAGAAAAGTTCAGCGAAAGTTGGGCTGTTTACATTATTTGATTAACATTTATTAGACACACAGAGAAACGTGATATTTATAAATGTTTAGAGAATATTCGCAGGGATAAACGCTTGTTTATGAAGAGATAAGGGGCGCTATGCTATGCTCCTGCGACGTTAATGTAACGAAAAATTTATAATAAACACCTTCGCGGTAAAAAATAAAAAGGTTTTTGCTTGCAATTACGTCTTTTTGCAGATTATTTTTAAAGAACAATAGTGACACTCAGTCGAAACAAACTTTGGAGCCTTCAGGGGCTGCATAATCAGATAATAAATTTAAAGTAAACATGTTTTTTCGCCATTGACATTATTCAGCGGTCGCACTTTCAACTATTGCTCTCTGAAAATCTCCGACTGGAATCCTTCACTGGATAGAAATGCAAAAACATAAATATTTCCGATCGACATACGATGTTTTAACGGGAGTTAAAGCTTACAAGCTAGAAAAAAAAAAGAAAAAAAAAACGGGATGAACTACTCGATCAATATTACTTCGGAACACTGCTGCGGGACAGGATCCCGCACCGGATACTAGAAGGTAACGCCCGGCATTATGCGCGACACGTAGGCGCTGTGCGGCTTCCAGTCCAGGCGATCCAGGTCGATGGTCAGCTTCGGCTGCTTGAACTGCGGCTGCTGGAGGTGGTCGTGGATGGTCTTGGCCGTCACACAGATCACGTTCTGGCCCTTCCAGTACTTTATCATCTTCATCGACTGCAGCGTGTAGATGATGTCCTCCTGCGTGATGCCGCTCATCTCGCTCAGGTCCTTGATGGTCGTTTGCTCCGGCGAGAAGCGGTTCTTCATCAGCTCCAGCAGCGTGTACGCCCAGTAGCTGCGGTAGCTCAGGCGTCCCAGGTCCGACAGCGGCTTCTCCGGGCTGCCGATGACGCCCTCCTTGCGGGACAGCTCGTAGCTGAAGGCTATCAGCAGCTTGCCGAATCCCTTGCGCTGGTGCGGCGGCAGGACCAGGATGCAGGCCACGTTGTAGTTGTCCATGGACTTCTTCTCCTTGGAGAAGTAGCCCACGATGTGGCTGCCCTCGCGGTCCGTCTCGCAGAGGATGTAGAAGAAGAACGGGTCCATGTCGAAGTAGAGCACCTTGTGGTCCAGGAAGAGCTTGGCCATCAGGCAGAGCAGCTGGCAGTAGAGCGGCTCCTCCTTCCCGTTCACCTCGAAGATGGAGATCTGCCCCTTGCGGTAGATCTCCCTGCCCGGCGGACGGCGCCGGTCGCACTGGTAGAGGTGGTAGGCGTAGCTCTGGCGGAACCGCATGTACTTCAGGCAATACTCGCACACGTACAGCGTGCGCGCCTTGCCGAACTCCTCCGGAAAGGGGCTGAAGTACCAGGTGTCGATCTCGTAGTTGCCGAACTGCAGCTTGTCAATGTACTTGATCTTGGTGATCGACTCGTGCTCCTTCTCCGCCGCCGCCTGCGTGGCCGTCAGCTCGGCGTGGCTCTTCTGGACGTGGTTGATCTCGTCGTAGCGCCGCTTCTGGTAGCGCGTCATCTTCCGGTCGCTGTAGTCGTAGCGGTTGTTCTCGCACGGCGACAGATAGTAGTCGCGGTTGACTGCCGAGCGATTCGGTCGCTGGACGGAGCCGGCACTGGAGCCGGGGCCGGCACTGGCCGCTGCCACTGCCTGCTGTTGCTGCAGCATCTCCCGGCTGGTGCCGGGCTGGTCCGAGGGCGGCGGTGGCTGTGGCATCACCGTAATGCCGCCCAAATCATCGGCGTTGTCCGATATGCGATGCCTGCCAACCCACCCGTCCAGGCGGCGGTTCAGGCCCACGTAGTGCACGTAGTACTCGTAGGGCGTGGCCGCGTTCTCCGTCAAACGCGACTGCAGCACCTGGCCGCGGTGGACGGTGCCGTCGTCGCGTCTTATGTAGTATATCTTTTCGGGATCGCTCACGTCGATCTTCTGCATCATGGGATCGCCGCTGATCACCGTGGTCATGGTCTCCGAGGTGGTGCTGTCGTGCTCCACGGTCAGGCCGTCGCCCTCCTCGTCCTCGTCCTCCTCCTCCTCCACGTCCTCCTCCTCGTCCTCCTCGCTGCTGGTCTCCTCGCTGCTGTCGCTCGAAATGGTCTCGACATTGGCGCCGAGCGCGGTGCGTGTGGGCAGCGTCGACGACGACGACGACGAGGAGGATGGAGGCGCCGGCGGTGGCGGTGGCTGAATCGGCGGCGGCATATTGCGCTGCCGGGGATCACGCAACGCCAAGCGGAGCGGCATGAGGGCCTGCTGCACCTGGGCCTGCAGATACGGCGGCGGCTCTTCGCCACCATCGTCCGTCGGCGAGTCGGGTGTCTCGGGGACCTCCGTTGGAAGCTTGCCCAGCGCCTTGAAGCCGAGCGGCGCGGGTATGGTGACCACCTCGGTGACAATGGCCTTGGTGGGGGCATCGGGATCGACAGTGTAGCCGGTGGGCGCCACATGGATTACCGTACTCGAGGATGGCTCGTCGTCCGTCTCCAAGTCGTGTCCCACCTCGACTTCCTGCTCTGGCTCCGGCTCCTCTGGCTCCTCCGGCTCCTCTGGCTCCTCCGGCTCCTCTGACTCCTCTGGCTCCTCCGGCTGATCTGGTTCTGCTTCCGGCTCCGGCTCTTGCTCTTGCTCCTCCTCCTGCTCTTCCGCCAGCTCCTCCTCCTGCTCTGCCTCTGGCTCTGGCTGCACTTCTTGTTCAGCTTCCTGTTCCGGCTGCATTATATGCTCTTGCTGCATAATCACCTTCTGCTCCAATACATGTGCCTGTTCCGGCGCCTCCTGCTCTATAATCTGTTCCTGCAGCGGTTCCTCCAAGGGCTCCGGCGGCTTCTGCTGCGGGGGCGTCTCCTGCTCGCCCTCCTCCACCTCACTGATGTCATCGTAGCGGGAACTATCGCCGCCGCCGCCGCTGGATGAACTGGAGGTGTTGCTGGGACTGGTGTAGCGTTGCTCGCGCTTGCTGGCCGGCTCGCACTCGGCGGACGCTTCCGTCGTTTGTGTATTGTTGCTGAGGTCCAGCGACTGCTCCGCCGACTGATCCGAGCCGCTGACATCTAGGCTGGCGCTCAGCTCGGCCGCCGCATCCTGGACCGGCGTCCGCGGCGGCCCCGCCTCCATTGTGTAAGCGTAATTAGAGCCCTCCTCTGACGGCTGTTCCGGCTCCTTCTCCTCGTCCAGCTGCAGCTGCTGCTGCTGCTGCTGATCCGCCTCCTCCCGCTCCTCCACTTGGCCAACGCCCGTGGTCTGTTCGAGCTCGGCGTCGGACATGTTACCTTCTTATTTTCTTGGAAATCAATAGGAAATTGCGCCCCTTTGTTAGACGGAAGAAAAAGTGCAAAACGCTTGGCGGCTGTGACGGCACTCTGTCGATAGGCGGTAGTTATCGATGTTAACGATGTTAACGCAGATTCTAGACTATTCTTCTTTCGATTAAGTACAGTGAGTGCTCGGTATGGAGTGCAACAAGGGGAGAACATGAAATAATTAAATATATTCTATTTAATTTAATTAAAATCTATGAAAAATTTAAAATTCAGATTAAATGATATAACGCTATTATATCATTTATATAATATTTATCAACATTTTCTTATGTTAATATTTCCCGAGGTAAAAATAGAAATACGACGAACGTCTTGAAAATGTATACAGATTTTTTAATGCAACCTTTTTAGTTAGGTTTTATCATATAATATATGTTAAGACATATCTTATTCTTATTTAGATTTTAGGCGGTAGGCGATAGTTATCGATGTTAACGCAGATTCTAGAATATTCTTCTCGATGAAGTACAGTGAGTGCTCGGTTATAAAGTACAAGGGGAGAACATGAAATAATTAAATATATTCTATTTAATTTAATGAAATTCTATAATATATGAATAATTTAAAATGCAGATTAAATGATATAACGCTTTTATATCATTTATATAAGATTTTCAACATTTTCCTTTGTAAATATTTCCTGAGGTAAAAATAGAAATACGACAAATGTCTTGAAAATGTATACAGATTTTTTAATGCAACTTATTCAGTTAGATTTTATCATATAATATATGTTAAGACATATCTTGTTCTTATTGTCATTGTAAAATACCCATTGTGATGAAGCCAATAAGATTTTAATAAATAGTTTAAAAGGATTTTAATTTTTATTTAGTAATATGTAATACGCTTTTCCCTAGTTTTTTCAGTAAATTATATTTTGGTAAAATATTCCCTCACATTCTATAGTATATAAACAGGATATTATTATATTTTTTTAGTGTTAATTTAATGGGCCTCTTTTTAACCCAGTAAAAACCAGTAAAAGAGTTTTCCGCATGCATTTTGAACAATTTCAAATTCAGCCCCTGATCCAAATGCAAGCTAACTATAAAAGGTATACTGACTTCGGCGACCCTTAGATAGCTTTCTTTCTTGCTATATTTTCCATCAGGTTTAAATTTAAAGATGTATATATTTCGAAATTATCAAAATTCATCCTAATATACTCTCAAATATACACGTGTTATGTGCGTTATATAATCCCAAAGCAAACCATCTATTGACTGAACCAAAAACACTTGAAATACTTGTCGCAAATTTTTATTGAACAGCTATCCTACGGAAATAACGCGCAAACAATTATCGGTAGATTTATGTGTGTAAATCGCTAAATACAGACAGCTAAAAGCACATTATGAATTTGGAATTCTTAATTCTTAGAAAATCGTAAATGCATCGATAACAAATGAGGAGGTGATGCATGCAGAATGCAGAATGCAGAGACCTTTGCATTGTCCTCGGCTGAGTATACGCCAGATCGCGGGCTCCGTACTTATAGCTACATATACGAATATATCAATATATATGTGGGTAAGTCGTCTACGATGCGCGCTGCGGTCTCCTATGGCCACTGTCCGACGTGCGTCGAGTAAGGATTTAGATTTGGATATTCCATCACATCAAGTATTCGCCGGCTGACTGGGATCCCGGCTATGGTTCCCATCTCTCGTCCTCCCGGCTGACTAGCGCAGGGGCAGCTGTCGGTGCTGTCCCCGATCGTAGAATAGCAGATATGCCGGCACGCTGAGCACCTCGTCAATGTTCACCTCCCGCACAATGGTGTCCGATGTGTAGAACCAGCTGAAAAGGGGGAATTCTCAGTGTCATTAAGGGAACACCACAACTGGGGCCGACTCACCGATGGGCATTCCGCAGGGAGCCGCGACGGTAGGTCACAAAGTGACCGCTGTTCGCCTCGCCCGAGTGAACCACCACGGCCAGCAGGCGGTACAGGTTCTTGGGGAACATGGTGCCGAAGCCCTCGCCGCCGCCCAGGCCATTGTTCATCGGCAGGCTGGTGGAGAACAGCGACATGGTAGAGCCCCAAGGGGTGCCGGCCTGAAAAGGTAACAAATTTGTATAATATATTAATAAATAGTATATTAAATACAACAGAATCCCTCTCTTCAGCTACTGCGCTGGCTTCTAAGTAGGAAAATCTCATCTCCGCACCAAAGAGAAAGAGAAGGAGTCACGCTTCCACTTTAACTTCGAGCTTAAGATGTCAATTGCTATTTTTGGGGGTTTCGTCTTGCCTCCTGCTGCTTTCTAAGTTCACTTTCGTCCACATTCTCACCTGACTGTTGAGATGCGGCTGCACGAAGCTATACGGCGCCATCGACAGACTCTCGGGGAAGTGCACAAAGTCCTGGCGCTTGCACACCTGCCCGGTGGGCAGCCAGACCGTGCGCGCGACATGAATGCAGAGGCATGCCGGCAGCTTGGCGAACGTCACCGACTTGGTGTGCGTGGTCGTCTCATTGCAGGAGTCGCACTTGACGTCGCTGAGATCCTCGGACGTGATGTAGTCGCTGAGCAGGTGGCCCAAGCTCTGTCCGCTGCGGCGTTGCGGCGGCAGATTCAGCGTGATGCTGTCGAACTTATCGTAGCGCACCGCCGACTTGGAGCCACAGCCGTTGCAGACGATCTGGGCGCCCATGGCGCCCTGGAAGGGGTGCGCCACCTGGCTGGGCATCATATTCGACCAGATGGACACGCGCCCTGGGCCGCGATGCAACCGCTCCAGCGAGCGGCACGAGCTGGACACCCGTCGATTAAGGCCCTCGCCCATTTCCTGGGACTGCGGCTGTCTGGGGCGCGACAAGCGCTCGCCGCCCAGCGTCGGCGTGGGCGTGGCCAGCGCATCCACTTCGCTGGCCAGCGGAAAGCCGAACGGCGTTCCGGGCGAGACAGCATCGAGCAGCAGGGAACCCAAGCGGTCAGAGCCCTCGCGCTCGCAAACCGAGGCCGGCGAGTCCGGCGTGTGGGCCTCGGAGCGCACCAGGCGCGTGAGACTGGTGCTCTCGTCGTACTCCATGTTGAGGAAGTCGGTCAGCATGGCGCTCGAGGGCCGGTTGGGCTGATCCCCAATGCCTCGCTGGTTGGCGCTTGGTCCGGCAGCCATGGCGCTTATGGGTCGGAACCCACCGACGGGCGTGGTGCTGCCCAGGCCAATGCTGCTACTCGCGTCCTCGTTGTCCGTGCCCGTGCCCAGCGGCAGGGCGTCCGACAGACAGCCCAGGGGCTGCGGCCGTATGGCCTCCTCCTCCAGGGAGGAGAGCAAAACGTGGAACAACTCGTGGGCGTCGTGCTCCTCCTGCGGTATCACCCAGCCCAAGGCGTTCAGGGCGCGCAGCACAGCGCCCGGAGAGTGTGGATCGCCGCGCAGCGTGGCATGGGTGCCGTTCACCACCTCCAATGTGTTCAGCATCGAGGTGATCAGGCTGCGGCGATCGGGGGAGGCGCCGTTGTACAGCTGCAGCCAAGCGATGAACTGCGGACAGGCGGCCAAAGCCTGCAGCAGCGTGTTTAGGAAGCAGGTGCGCCCAAAGTTGTGCAGTCCGGCGATTTGCCCGCGACGCTGGCGCAAGCGGGAGCCTGTCATTGGAATTGGAATCACTGAAATTTAGGAAGAAAACAAGACACTTGACACTCACCCGAGGGTCCCCAGAAAACAAAGGCACCCACAACGGCGGCCACCGTCACTCCGGCGGCCATCAGAATCTTTTCGCTCTCCATTTGGCTCCGGATCCTGGGGCCCGTCTTTTCCTCACCTTTTGGGGGGTCGCAAAAAGTGTCAATAAAAGAAACTGGAGGCACGTTTACAGCATGGACTCCTCCTCCAGTCTGGGAGATCCGCTGTATGTAACAAGTATTCTATTCGGGGCACAACAACAATTTCCCAACAGAAAAACTTGAAATTTTGATTGGAAAAGAAAATTTTGTGTCTGCTCTAGGGTTGTTGATAAAATATCAAAATATCGATATTTTTTCTACAGATGTGAGCCAGTGGCGAACCAGTTGCTGAACCAATCGCTTCGTTCTTTTTGACGTCACAGTAATTTGACGTCACAAAGTGTAAGCTGAAGTCCCAATCGACACCATGGGAGCGGATAACCCGGATATAAGGCTGTTAATATATCAAAATATCAATATATCGATATTTTTTCTAAGGATGATATATTTATATCACGAATTTTTGTTTGCCCAAATATCGAAATAGCGATATTTTTA
>JAEIHY010004947.1:0-19600 GCA_018904565.1 Drosophila tsacasi
ATAAACATAGACAACAGACGCCGCATAAACTGAGAGAAAAGTGGGAGGAATTTTTGATTGAAATGGGGCTGAAATTCTAGGTTAATAGAAATGAATATAGAAGCAATAAACATAAATTTCTTTGCGTAACATTGGCAACTTCTGTTTATTTAATTTTCACTTCTACTCAAAGAACATTTGAAACAAGCCCGATTAGTAGAAAATATTTCAAGCATATTACACTCCAAATTTCTTTCAGTGTCCACATTCAACACCCCCGTATACACACACACACACACACTCGCATAGCAATGCCCACATCAACGACTGTGGACGATGTTGCCGCTGCAGATTGTGTGTCATGTTCGAGTGGAGCAACTTAAGCAGTCAAATAGTTTAGCAAATTGAATTAATAATATTTTGTGGGCAGGACAGGCGGGATAGGCTGGAGGAGCTAATTGAGGCAATAATCAAATATTGTTGCATACTTTGAGACAGATTGGGACACTCGAGTCCCATTCAATTATTCCGCACTCACTTGCCGAAAGTCTCGTCTCCCCCAATTGTGTCACACAGTTTTGCGAGATAGTTTATTTATGTATCTCGATTGTGACATAATTTTCGTGTTTATTTATAAGACCTTTACATACAATGCATAAATTGCACATTATTACTCTAGACCATGGACCAGGCAGGGAGCAATGTATTATTTATTATTAATCAATATTATGTGCGGCCCAACCACGTCTCTTGTTTATGTGCGGCTCAATCGATAATAAACAATTTAACATTTCAAAAGAAGTGTTAATATTATGCATATGCCATTGAATGTGTGCTATAAATATTATAATTAATTTAGCGTTACTGTTCGATTGTGCCTGCCTGTGCCAAATGTTTGTCGCTTTGGGAACTATTTGCCAACCCTAATAAATAAATACTTGCAAATAAGGAATTTAATTTTGAAAAGTGATATTAGAAATGGTCAATATGCATACTGTGTATGGCCTCGGATGAAATACTTTTATGCTTTAATTAACCAGAGTCCGGCAAACAGACGAAACCTCTCCCTGGCTGCCACAAATGTGTCTCATTTGCCGAAATTGAAACGTTCTGTCCAGCTGTGCCCACCTTTATGTACCTATATGCATATCGGTATATATAAGGATATATATGTACATGGCTGTGTGTGTGCTACATTTACTCAACTAATTTAAACCTTAAAAACCCTGGGCATGTGCATGGGGGTGTTTCTGGTGGGGAAATGAGCTCTGGCCACGCCCGCTTTTACCTGTGTAACTATGGCAAATAGTCAAATGCAAACTATTTACCACACATTGAACAACAACAGTAGTTGTAGCAGCAGTAGTAGCAGCAGCAGCAGCAGTAGCAGCAGCATCACGGTCGCCAAGTCGCCCTTCTGTCCTACCACCAAGGTTGGCCCTAACCCCTTGCCCCTTGTGAACCTTGCCCCGGTGAAGCAGGGCGCTAGTGAGCCACTAAGGCGCCACCGCCCATCATCAGTTCCCGCAGTGAATGCAATTTTAACTATGTCACACACACACACACACACACGGGGAGAGGGACAGACAATGCGGAGTGGCACTCCATTAAGCATATAAGTACACCTATTAATGGTCAAAAAGGAAGCCAACGAGAAACCGACAACGACAACGACAACGACGAACGGACCAAAATGAAAAACGAATTCAGAGAAAGCAAAATAAAAACCAAAGAACGACAAAAAATAACAGAAGAAAAAAAGGAAACGGAGAAAGAAAGCAGGAAAAAGGGAACAATATTACACTTTATACTTTTGCCACATTACAAAATGGAATTTCCTGCACACTGAGCGATAGACCCAGGCAGAAACAGGATACAAATTTAGGGCTTAAAAGCATGCTGCTCATTGGAGCCTTTTAGGTGCCATTTTAAATGATTTTTCAATATTTTTAAACCAAAAAAGAACTTGTTAATGTGTTATCTATTAATTATATACATATATACAAAAAATATATAAATAATATTCATAATCACGCCAAAGTTCAGCATGCTAGAGGATTTGTACCGCAGAGTACAAAAAACATTAAAAACTTTACTCTAACAGCTATGGAATATTAAAAAGTTTTTTACTCGGAGCTCTTGTTTTTACTAGCAATAGACACAAAAAATATAATAAACAAAATGCTGGTGATAACTGTTTAAGCTTATTACCAGTAATTTCGAATTTGGACCAATCCAAGGAGCCACTTACTGTAATACGAGGGATTGCCATTACTTTTTTTCGCCCAGTGTGTGCCCGGCACTCTCATCCACTATCATACCCGGACTCACACTGATACACACACATAATGTAACTCATCTTAAGCACATTAAGAGATGTGCAGGCAAGGGTCCTGAATCAGGAGCAAGCAACTGGAGACGGAGACGGAGACGGAGATGGCTGTGGAGCAGCACTTGCGGTTGTGCGGGGACCCAGACTCGGGGTTGGTTGAGTGAATGGATTAAAAGTCCATCAGAATGGTACATAAAAGTCATTGACTTAACAGCCAGGGTCCGGAGTCCGGGGTGGCCTTTTTTTACAGGTTCTTCCGGAATCAGGATCAGATTTGGTTGAGAAATCGGAACCGGGAAGGGTGGTCTAAGGGCCCAAGTTATGTGTGTGTCTCACCTGAGGGAATCCTGAGCATAGCTACGGTTCTTTTTGCTGTTGTTGTTATTATTATTATTTTCCAGCTCGTGTGTGTGTGTGTTGGGGCCACGTGTGTGTCCCTCGGTGCGTGCGTGGCTGTGCATGTCGCATGTGAGTGTGTGTGTGCATGTCTGTGCGCGTTCGTCGGCTCGGATGGGCTTCACATGCCGCACGACAACACTGGCGCTCGCGTGTGAAATTAAATTGTTTGTTGGTTTCGCGGAAAATGAAAATAAACTTTTGTCTTCCTGTCCTGTTCCTGTGTGTTGTCCGTGTTGTTCTTGTTGTTCTTGGTGTTCTTGTTGTTCTTGTTGCTGTTACTGTTTTTTCTGTGCTTGTGTGTGGGTTAGGGGCTTGCACGGTTAGCCCGATCAAATGCTGCGGCAACATGACTAATATAGGTTGAGCCTTTCAACCAATGAATAAAATAGAGAAAGCGCTAAAATGCTTTCAGCTAAGCGCCAAAAAATATACATATCAAAGTTAAACCAAAGGTTAGAAGAACATTCACCTTTAAAAATTTAATTTAAATAAAAAAGAGAGGCAAATTGAAGCTTAGAAATTTAAGAACTAAGCTACAAATACAATAATTTTAATTTGGAAAACTGTTCTGAGTTAGTTTTTAAAAGACTAATAAATCTGCGTACTGAATTTATGAAAAAGATTCAAGTTAAGACTTAAGTTAAGGTTGAAGCTAAGTTTAACATGGCTAATTCTCTTCATTCATACAATCTGAACTGAATGACAGCAAGTAATGCTAGATGTGGCATGGGGTTAAATCGTAATTGAATCCTGCCAGTAGGAGTCCCGGATAAAAACTAAGCCCTAGCCCTGAGCCCTGATGCCTGCGAACAAGTGAGCTTGATTATGCCCCCAAACAATGGCCGGATCCGATCGAATGTCGGTCATCAATTTGAATTATTACCTGGCCATCAGCTCAGCGCCATGCAACATTCAGCTCAGCCGCGTCCGGAATCTGCGCCTATCATTTTGTCGGCGCGGTGAAACGCGGCTTTTGTAATGAGCCGAGCATGATGCTGTGGATGTTCTGTTTTCCGCGTGTGTGTACTATACGTGTGTTTGTGAAAATTCCATGGGTCGTATGCAAAACTTTCCGCCAGTCATTCAATTTGCCCACCTCGGCTGCTCCACCTGTCGTGTCACCTCACCTCACACACCGCTTCACCAGCCCGGCAGGACCCCATTTCCAGCAGGTGCCTCTCCATAATGGAGTGTACAATAATTATGCTGCGGTTTTGTTTCTGGCTTCTTCTTTTTTCTTCTTTTTTTTTTTGGCTGCGGTCACTTCAGTTTTGTAGCCATTGCCCCCTTGACACAGCCATTGTGGGTTTCGCCGTACATATGTAGCTACAACCATCCCTCTCTGTCCTTACCTCCATCCAGCCAGCCATCCAGCCATCCAGCCATCCAGCCATCCATCACTCGGTACACGCACTCAGCAAACATATTAGTTTATTGGCAATTCTCTTATTACTTTTGCCCTGGACACTAGGAGAAATAAGGACCTAGAGTTTAAGATTTGAAAGAGTGAAGCTTCGGATTGTGCTTGTAATTCCCAAGTGGGTATTGTGAGTGCGCTAATAATTCCCAAGTGTGTAGTCGTGGAAAGATAGGGCTCTGCCTTAAACTATGTATCTAAAATTTTATGTATTCATTTATATATTTAAGCTAATTAATACATTACCTTATTTATTTTAAATTAAAAAAAAAAAAATCAAAAAAAGACGTAAACTTCAAGAAGTTGAAGCTTACAATTCGGTCATGAAAATATATCATAACTAAACCAAAAATGTATTAATTTCAACTGGGAAAACTTTTCTGTCTTAGTTTTTTTAGGTTAATAAATCTGTATACCTAATTTACAACTTAACAAAATTCAATCACGGCTAAATCAACTCTGCTGATCAGGCTGAACAAGAATATATATGACTTATAGGGTCGGAAACGACTCCTTCACGCCTAGCAAGGTTCTGACTAAAATTATAATACTCAGATATAACTAGCAATTTAAGATTATTTTGTTATTAAAATAATTATTAATTCAAATATTTAGCTGATAGGTAAAATACTTCCCAGAATTCTATATACATATATACTTTTTTGATGACTCTAGTTTTTTCACTGTGTGCACAAAATAAAAACCTCAACATCATTGAAAGCGCTCTTGGCGGTGCCCCCTCGAGCCCCTTGTGACCGCCCCCCATTCACCATTCCCAGTTTACCCCTGGTCCTCCGGAGGGAAAATCACGCCGCCTAACGATGCGAAACCGCAGGCTTAGGGAACCCCCGGGCTCCGGCTACTCCACAACCTCCTCGCAAATCCTCTGGAGCGCAAATACAAAATGTATTTACATTGCACGGGCGCCATTCAATAACAACTAACTGCAACTGTATATATGCGCACACGGCGATAAATTTGGTGCTGATAAATACACCAAATATATTTAATAATAATATATAGAATAATATATATAGTTACCTTAGCAGGGAATATATAGAACCCCATAATCCCAAGGGAGAAGGAAATCCTCTTCCTAGCTATTTAAAAATACCTTTACATTACATTTCACAGAGTTTATTTTGTACATCATTTTCTTTAGACCCCTCAACAACTCCCCATCCATATACATTTTCAAGTAGTTCATAATACTCACATTTTTCGGGCAGTGCACACACAAGTGTGTTCTGCGGCCGTGCGTTTTGTGCGAATGCCATGGTTATGCCAAAAGCGGCTCTGTGTCATTAGGTGTTTGGTTTGGCAGCAGGGAACAGTAACAGTGACGGGCACTAGGATTAGGTTCAGGACGACCAGCAGAAGTTGGAGCTGCAAGTTGCCATGTCATCGAATTTTCCGCCATTATGAGTGGAAAGTCCCAGCGGAATATTTGCAGGGATTGATTGAGTGCACCAGCAGTAGCAGTGGCAATCCTCCCCTTATTAACGTATTCAGACTCCTCCCATCCCAACCGGCAATCCGTCAATAAATTTACAATTGAGGTGCGGGCAGCGCGGTGCTGAAATCGGATTTGTCATGTTCCCCCATTTTCGGGATTTTGAAGGGAAAACTTTTGGCGGCATTAAATGGTCAGGAAATGCCTGGATTGCCACGCCCATTCCCTACACCCAAAGGAGTTTCCCCCCCACCAACAGCCTATTCTCAAAGGGTTGTGCACATCATAATTCAGTGTAATTTCTATTTCGAATCAGCCGAGTAATTTCAGGGAAAATCTGCTAGAAGTGACACAGAAGGGAGAGATTGCGAGAGCTTTGATTTTCCCTTCGTTTGATATCAAATTATTTGAAAATGTAATTATTTAGTTTAGAGGGAATTCGGAGTACAGCTTCTTAGCCGCAAATACCCACATTTCAAAGCTGATTAGTTTTAGTAGAATTATGTAGTATATATTTTAAGCAGAATGAATTAATAATGATAAATTCGTACTTCAAATGCTTAAATTCAAGCCTTCTGTATTATAACTTTAGGTAGATAATTTATTGCTAGATAAAAAATTCGCAAACAATATCAACAATATTTTGTTAGTTTGAAAAGCATTTAAAAGATTTAAGATTATTTATTGGAGAAGTGCTTTTAACTAATATTATTGTAAGTTAGTTTTAAATGATTATTTATTGGTATAATAAGTTAAACACCAAATCTAAAAATACTCTTAAGGTAGCATTTATACCTAATAATATTTTAATATTTTTAAAAGCATTCAAAAGGCCATGACCCAAACCAAACTAAACCCATATGAAAAGTCTAAGAGCCATAACTACGGTTTAAGTTTCCCTAAGAGTCCTTGTAGCCTCGCCGCTCATCTCTCCATAATTGCAGCAAGGAACCGCAGAACTTTTGTTTAATAGACCCAATCACACATCCCCCCTCTCAGTGTCCACTCCCCTTCGCCCTGCCACTCGTCGGGTTGGTTCCATGCCCAAGTTGAGGTCGAGGGGCAGCGGTGCGCACTTAACTCAAGTTTCATTCAATTATTGTTAAGCACCTCAAGTTTTCTTAGCCGCACACCGCAAAACGCCCACAGCCGCAGACGTCGCCGCAGCCACGCCCATATTTCCCTTGTCACACCCATTCCCATACTCATTCTCATTCGCATTTCCATGCCCAATCTCGGGAATAGCATTCCCAATCCCATTCTTATGGCCAACGCCCACTGGCTGGGCCCAAAAACGAGGCCACTTGACAGGCATCCAAGGCAGGGACACCACCACCACCACCGCCGAGAGTCTGAGGGGGAGATGGCGACGAAGACATCACCTACTCAGCGGAGACCGACACAAACCCCATAAACACCATGTCAGGGGCCTTCGACTACTTTGCTGGTTGCCAGGGATCCGGTGTTACGGGGTTATGTCGGGGATCTCTGGGTTTTGCAGTTTCACAAAAATGTTGTCGGCCGAATGATGCGCCAAGAGTCTGTCTCCCTGGTACACTGGAAAAGTAAAGGTTATGGCATGAAAATCTAGGAAAAATCTAAAAATGTAGTCTTTATTTCAACGCTGGATTGCTGAGAGATTTTGTTTAGAGCAGAGACAGGAAGCTTGTAGGAAATATCTTTGGTGTTAATTAGCCTTTTGAATTCCAGTTATAGTTGGTAGGATAATTTTTCTTTGTGTAGCCGACAATGTAGTATGTTTGCAAGTAGGGGAATAGCAGCGGGCGAAGGAGGAGTACTGAGGGAAGCCAGAGGAGCAGGAGCAGCATCATGAGCAGGAGCAGCAGTAGGAGTACCCTCTGTCCCACTTGGCCGTCCCGTGGCGCATCCCATTTCCCCGGTTTCCCGAGGCCTGACACCAATACTAATGCGTGCGATTAACATTCGGAATGGTCGGCGTCTGCGATGGAGGAGATGAAATATGGAGATGGGCAGCGAGACGAAGAAGCTGGCAACTGGATGCCGAATGCCGAATGCCGGGTGGCACCGTGTGGCACCGGTTGGAGGCTTCTGGCAAATCGGCAGGCAATTGGCATGGACACGGGGCTCTGTGGCATAACCCGGCGGACCGAGCGGGCACGGGGATACGGTCGGTCAGGTGGCTGCGGTACATGTGTTCGCACATCCGCTCACATATGTATAATCTAAGCCGGCACGTATACGTGGAACATGCCCGCACACTCGCACACCAGCACACACCCCGCCATGTGGCGCACACCCGCACACTCGCAAACGGTTGCATATGTTTGTTATAAGTTGCCCTGCAAATATGCGATAAACTACTTGCCACATTACCCGTTCCTTCCACACACACACATACACACCTCGATGTTGCCACAGCCCCTCGTCTTGCGGACAAGGTGCGAAAGGGTGCAGGAACTGCCCCTGATGGCGGCATGGCGGTGGCTACACGAAAAATGGCGGCATGTCCTGTCTTGTTGCCGCAGCCTGTACGAGTGTGTGTGTGTGTGTGTGTGTGTGTGTGTGCTGCACCACAGTGTGTACAGGATGTACGGGATATACAAGATATACAGGATATCCACAGCGAAGGCCAGGGTTGGCCAGGAACTAACGAATTCTGTTGGAATTAATTTTACAAGAAGGGTTTAGAGCGCTATTAACACAGAGGATGTTATATAAAAGACTACAGTAAATTTATAATAAGATAATTATAAATATTTACTTTATTTTAAGATACTTTGCATGCTTCTGTATCAGATACATTTCTAAATAATACAATATATGTAAGTAATCTAAGAAATACCTTCTCTTCTTTCTCTTCCTATTTAAATCGATTGTTTATATTATTTGCACATACCTAACTATATATGTATATTTACCTATCAGATATCATACATTTAATTTATTTATTTAATTAGCACAAACTACAGTTAATTATTTTCACATATTTCATATATTTATGGATCTATCAGATACTTTGCTAAAACTTTTAATTTTCAAAACCTCACAAATATGATGACCACATAAAAACATTTTACAACCCATTTTAAAAGGTCAAATAAGTAAGATAAAAATAGAAAAAACCCAAACAAATAAATACAACTCCAAAATTGAAATTCAGAACCATAAAGGTAAGCCTCAAGGCTTAAAAAGCCCACACAGTTAGCCACTTTTTATTACCATATTTACATTGCATTTTATTTATACGCTTTGCTACACTTTCTACGGCAACAAAAATCATGTGTTCATGAAATGCATCATCACATATACCAAATAAAATGTAATAAAAAATATATTAAATTAATATATAATAAAATAAAATACGAAACAATAAAATAAAATAATTAAAATACAATTCCCCATCAGCCAGATCATTTTGCAATTAGTTATTGTGAGCATTTTGCAGTTTACAAAGCGTTACGAACACAATAAGAGGCACACAGCGAATATATATTTAAATCCTCATACAGAGTATGAACCCCCGGCAAGTTAAATTGAAAAATGAACTAAGTTTGGCTCTATTTATTTTTTCTCCTCACTTTTCCTTTATCATTTTTTTTTTTTCGGATTTGAAATACGTTCTCTTGCTCCGCGAACCCGCCGACACACTGTTGCCAGCCCTTTAATTCCCCGAACAAAAACTAAAAATGGCAGCCACGTAGCTTTGGCATAACTTTGCCTCACTTTACGCCTATTTCACATAAAACTTACGCTTAACCAAACAAAAAACAAAAAAGAAATAGAGTGAAGGAAGGAGAGTAAGATGAGGGAAAACGACAAAAATAAAATAAAATAAAATAACAGAGAAGAGAAGAGAAGCTGGCGCTAAATGTGAGTAGTGGGCGTGGCGGCTCACTTTAAGACTTCTTGCCGATAAAGCGACACACACACACCCACTGCGAGTTTATTTTGCGGTGCGATTTGATTTTATGCAAATGATTTCCAGGGCGGGAGACGCGGAGGCAGCCGGGGACGGAGCAACTTTTCAGGCAAATCAATTCGAGCTTGCCAAAGTGACACAACTTTGAGCACACACTGGCACACATCCTGCAAAAAGGATGCTAAAGGAAGCACGGAAACAACAAGAACTCAGCGGTGGAAAGGGAGGAAAACGGAAAGGGGAAAAAGGAAAAAGGAACAGGGAAAAAGAGAGAACGAAGGCAAAGGGTGCGCTGCCGATGGAAAAGTGTCGAAAATGCGAGTCAAGGCGCCGTTTTTGCAATTTGTGTGCGACGCGATGTCAAAATACATTGCCAGCTACAACAAAAATAACAACAGCAACAACAACAACAACAGCACTAACAACTGCAAAAACCGCACATGATGAGGCAGAGGAGGTGAAGGAGTAAAAAGGGAGAAACAAAAAAAGAAAAGAATACAAATAGAAGAAGAGCAGCAGCAGCAGCATCCGCATCCGCATGTAAATGCCAAGCACAGTGCGCGCCATAAGCTTAAATTTAACAAAAATTAACAACTTCAATCGGTAACAAAATCCAAGTATTCGCAAGGAATTTATTTGTGATTTTCCAATTCAAATTTGAAAACCCGCATAAATATGCATGAACATCTTTGGACAGTCAAAGCTGTATTATGCTAATGTGAGGGACTTCTCAGGGAAAAAGCCTATGCTGGAAACATGGCAAATATTTGGAATATATTTTAGTTATTAGTCTATAAATATTAAATACTGTTTTCTTACAATGAAAGTATGGATAATAGTTGAGCAAAGGCCAGCCTATGCGGCGTATGAGTAATGTTTTCAAGAAAGCTTTAATAAGTTAAATAAAATGCAATAAAAATTAAACTAAAATACATTTATAAATAACTATTATGTATTTTTCCATGAACATTATTTGTTTTAAATTTACTAAATAATTAAATAACCTTCAATCAGTCAAACATCAGGAAACTAACCCACTTGGCGTATGATTACTTTTCGCTTAGCTTATACTTTATAATATTTTCCTAACTAAATAACGAGTTGAAATGCATAATTACACGAGATCTTGTTAAAGGCAATTAAGCTTATAATGTCAGAGTAATTTAATTAAATATTACTGCTCGAATAAACTTTGATGGGCGTTAATAAAAGCGAGAATAAGTGCGGTGATTATTCTGTTTTATTTTAACCAGCAGTCAGAGTCAGTCAATCAGTCAATCAGTCCGTCAGTCAGCAGTTGTCGGGCGGTGTCATTCGCCATACGGCCATGCCGCTCACTGTACCCACTCATAGGGTTGCTGTGTCTGTGTGTGTCTGCTGCTGATGCTGACTCTGACGCTGTTGCTGTTGCTGTTGCTATTATTGTTATTGTTGGTCTGCATACGTGTCGAGTGTTTATTTGAAGGTTAAAAATGCATAAACTTTTAAGCTGGCACACACACATACGCAGCACGTAACGAGCAGACAGCAACACTAACACTAATGGCTTTAATTATTAATATTTCAGCGTGAAATTTAAATTCAGAGCATGACAGCAACGAGTGGCGAGGAGCTCACAGGGAGCATAGGGGGGATAAGGATTGGGATTGCCACCGGTAACAATTCACCAACCAACCCATCCTCCCCCCCACAGCAGCTCCTTCTGCCATTTGCACACTCCTTTTGCACCTTCTCCTTCGCTCCTTCGCTCCTTCTTCTGCTCTTGTTTTCATTTCGTTTAGTTTAGTTTTGCTATTTGTTGTTTTTGGCAATATATTAAAATTCAATGTAATACAATTTCAATTGCTCGTGCGTGCCACTGCGATTGCGGAAGCGAGACGGCAAAAGGTGATGTTGTGCTTGCACAATGGGCACCCATTAGTTTCCCGCCGCAGGACGAAGGTATATGGTTCTCAATGGGGCACCGAGTAAGGTACTGTATATGGGGAAATGCCAAAAGCTAATTGCCTAGAAAACATCAATTATGGAGTCTGGGTGTGGTTTCTTTAATGAAATATTCTACTTTTGAAGGATTTTCCCTTTGGATAAATATTTTTAGATTAAAATATACACCTAAGAGACACCAAAGCTTCTTAAATAAATTTTTTAATTGAAAAACTACTAAACAACTTTAAGAAATAAATGAAATTCTGTCTCTTTTGCCTCTCAATGGAACACCAGGGAAGTATATGAAGGGAAAGAGTCTGCTTTTTAAATAAATTATTCATTTTTTAAAGGGTTTTTTCTCTAGATACAAATTTTGAGTTTAACAGCTTTTTAAATATATTTTTTATCACAAGAAACAAGCAAGAAACTCTGATGAATAAGTAATTATTTAGCTATTATGTTTGTTTCTCACTCTTAGTAATGGTTCTTTTTTGTTCTAGTTTAATTTTATGATTTCTTTCAATTTGCTAACAAATTTTCCCTTGTTTTCTTGTATTATTTTCAAAGGACATGACATACATGGCGTATGAGTGATGTGTGGCTGCAGCTATGCTTATGTATGGCATCTTTTGCTACTGGGTATATTCCAGGACTTAATTGTATTTTCTTTTGCTGATTTTCTTCTTGATTTTCACCCCCCTTTCTCTCTCTCTCTCTCTCTCTCTTTCTCCCTCTTTGTCTCTCCTTTCTATTATATTTTTTTTTTTGCTTTTGTTTGTTCAGTATTTCTGTTCTGTTTCTGTTCTGCTTTGTATGCAAAACGTGCAAAGTTTTTGTTGTTCTGGAGTGCGTGTTGCATCGCTCAACGCTGCCGTTATTTATGCAACCAACTGCAGCGGAAGCGGCAATAACAGCGCCTGTTCTGTGCGCCCGGACTGTGCTGGCATTTAATGAAGAGGAGAATCGAGCCTAGACCCCATCCATCCTCATACACACATGTGTACGTACGAACATATCCTCGGTGCAAAGTCGAGGCCACTCCATGTCATGTCCTGTGCTGTGTCGTAGCTGCCGTTGCGCGTTGCTGTTGTTTGTGTAATTTGCATTTCATTTTTCATTCGCCTTTGTAGTGCAAAAATGTCATTAAATTAAAGGGCTAAAGCTAAAGCTATAGCAATAGCTAAAGCTAAAAGCTAAAAGCTGAAGCTATGGCTACGGCCAGGCATGGCCCGAGGACCTGGACCTGGACCTGAACCTGAACCTGGACGTGGACGTGGTCTATGCCAACTTCGTTGTCGAATTTGGAATGCATCATCATCTTTTGTGGCACTTGCAGCACAAACAAGAGAGCAGGGAAAGTGCAAGCGAACAAAGTAAAATAAATCAAGGATTCCGAGCGAAAGAGAGAGCGAGGACTTTTTGTTTTTCCAGCCACAACACACGGAGCTTCCTTTTACTGGGAATTTAATTCATATGACACGCATATGCACATGTCGATAAATGCTCTGCATATAGAGCGAGCACTTATATAATATTTTTGTTAACAGATATACATGGTTATATACATATATATATATATATTTATATGTATATGTTTCTGGGTAAACAAACAACTGAACTGAACTGCAAGCGTTGGCAAAACTTTGCCAGTGCCAGGGCGGGGGCAGAGGTTTGCCATAACTATATCTATATATATATTTAATATACATATATTTATACATGGGGCCATGTACTAACTGAATCAGGTCAAAGAAAACACGCGAAGGGTAATAAACATGATAAATACCCGGCAGAAAAACGAATTAATAAAGATGGAAAAATAAAGGGGGGAATTATCACAAAAGGAACATGCTATTCGATAGAGAGTTCCTTGTTTCCCTGTAAACTAAAATGCGCCAGGATCTCAAGCTTAAGCTACAAAATCAAAAGCTGCGTGACCAGGACAAAGCATCATCAACAACAGCATCGGCATTATGAAAAACAAGAAAAGCCAAAGCCAGCACATTCCTGCATTCCTGAGAATCTCAGTTTCAAGGCAATTAGCTTGGAGCCACCTCCTGCCCCTTGGCTTAATGAAACCGCAGCCCTCCTTGCTTCCCTGCTTGTAAAAACTGCATAGCATAAAAAGGTTTGCTTCCGGCCAACAAAACGAAAGCCGCAATATTCACACTTTTACAGCTGACTGGGCACACATCCTGTCACAGGACAGGACTCGGGCATACAAATGAGAGAGAGCCCGGCAGGCACAAAGTTGCAGCAGCAGCAGCCACGATGAAGTCGTCCCTACAAATGAATATGCGTGCCACAACAGGGAAGAGCTCTAGCTACAGGAGGAGGAGGTGTAACAGCGCGATGAGTTGGATTCATGATTGCCGCAGTCTGTGGTCTCATGATCGTAATTTACTATTCACAAAATATTCAAAACTGCTGCACAAGTGACACTCGAATGTCTTTTCGCAGTCCTAGTCCCACTTGCCAGGCCCCATTCCCAGTCTCTATCCCATTTCCAGAGCCATTCCCAGACCCATTGCCATTGCCAGTGACAGACGCAGACGACGCATTCACAGTTGGAGTCAGAAGTCAGAGACTCTGAAGTCTGGATGCTGAATTCTGGATGCTGAATTCTGGATTCTGGTCTGGAGACCATCATCATCCCCGAGCTAGCTCGTCATCAACATCCTCATCCTCATCCTGAGCCTCATCCTCATCCACAGCTACATCTACATTCACATCCCTCTCTATGACTGCGTTGTTGTCGTCTGTCAAGTGCCAAGAGAGCTTTGTCCTTTTCGCTTTTTGCTCTTTGGCTTTATTGTAATGCTCTTTGTTGGAGCTGACAAAACTTTTGGCTACAGGTTCTCGTCTTAATGAGCGTCTGGAGCGGCCATCCTAGTGAAAAGGATCCTTGAACAAGACACATATATGCATAGAAGTAGATGTACTCGTATCTAGATTCTCAGCAAATCCAAGAGATCGTTTACTAAGCTTCTTAGTCGAAGCACAGATCATAAGTTCAGAGATAATGTTAAGTCTAAGGGAGTAAATCCTCTTCCTTGGCTAATAATATTGAAGGCGCCTTCAAAATCTATTCATTGTTAAAATCGAATGCATTTCACAGGACAAAGGCTGTTAGTCAGGCAAGTGAGGTGTCTTGCTTCCCATTGTTTATATTGTTGTGAAGGCTATAATATGCTATGCCCGCCAATTACACTAGAAAACATTCGAGTGCACAGTGATTATAATTATATTATTAAAAGCCTAAAGAATAATGTGGCCTTCTTTGTATTTGCTTGTTTTGAGGCATTAATTGAATAGCTGCTTAAATATGTAGGGAATATAAATAAATAGATACAGAATTTAAAAAAATATAATAATAATAATCAAAAGCATAATAACTTAGCAATGGTCTTTAATCTTTGTGAAGTTACCCAGCAATATTACTTATTACATTTTTAATATTTGTTAAATATGGACTTAAAACTAAAACTAACCGTATCCTTGATTGTCCAGTGTGTTATTAAACCCACCTTCGACAGATGCCAATTAAGGATATGAAGGGGCAGAGCCTAAACCTTCCCCAGGCTCCAGAGATCCAATTTCGGGATTAAATTGGGGAGACTGAGGCTTCCTCATCCTTTTGTTCCCCTCCATCCTGGGTGTCCATAATTGGCTATGCGGATTATTAAACCGCCCTTCCGTGAAATTATTAACAATCATAATTTACAGTTTATTTATAGTTTCCACCAGTAATGATCACAATAATAGGGCAGGCTCAAGCTGATTTGATTTTCCTTCACGCTTTTTATGTGTTGACAAACAAGAAAATTATATTCTCTCCTTTGCTCTGGATATATATAAATATATTGTTTATTTTTAGCCCGAGACTCGTTATTGTTTTCTCCTCTTTTTATGCAGTCTTCAGTGCCTTTTTCTCTGTGGGGAAGTCAAGGCAAACTTTTGGCTGATTGTTTCGACTTTCTTTCCCGCGCTGAGGCAACAAAAACATTACCAGTGGGGAAAACAACAACTTGGTGGACCATAAAACAAGGTAAACTATAAAAAAAAAAGGAAAGCGACGCCAAGAGAAAGCAATTACAAATGCAAACTACAAGCAACAGCTGCGGGCGGTTCAGGGTCCAGGGGTGGCAGCAAAAAATTCGGGGGGCTTCTCAGTATATTTGAGGGTTAGTCCTTTGCACTTGACCAAATGTTGTAAGAAAAGTAATTAAAAAATATACCTTAAGTTTTAAATTAAAATATTATATTTTGGGTATTTTTGTATACAAAATATATATGTTTTTAATATACTTTCCCTACCATTTAAATCTTATTAACCCCTTTTGTCTGTCAGTGTAAAAACAGCATAGTTGGAGTGCAGAAAAGCTAGTGAAATCGGTTGAGTTTAATCCGAAAAACCGCCACCTGAGTCCAATCTGCTGTACTGCTTTTTTCGGCAGATGTTGCTGCCCCCTAAAAACACACTTTTTTTTTTTTTGCAAATTTTAATGCACAACTCCGGTGCCGAGGTGTGTGTGTGTGTGCTTGCAGGGCATATGTTTATGGACGCTTACTAATAAAAATGGTTTTACGACTTCTACCACTTTCTAGCGGCGGCACTCACAGTTTATGTGGCTTTTCCACCGCCGAAAATAAACGAATCAAAATACCTAAGTTTTCTCCTCTGCCTGAGCACGGGGCGTATGAGTAATGCGAGATATGCAAGATTCCCATCTCATTGCCATGGCAATGGCCGTGGTATCCAGCATTCCAGCTACCAGTTAATTCGCCGAAGGTGTCTCCCCAAAAAAAAAAAAAGAAAAGAGGAAAAGAAAAGAGGAAAATAGCAGGAGGAAAAGAGGAATTCCAGGACAGAACTAGAGCCCAAGGAGCGGCAGCGGCAGCCATAAAGTGCAAGGATACGTAATGCAATATTTAGCGTCCTTTGAGCGCGCTTCCAGTTAAGTGACAAAAAGGAGCAGCAAAATACAAGGCAGGCATGCTTACAGGCAGGAGATCCTTGGGCTCATCCTGTGCTATGTGGCTCCTTGCTCCTAGCTCCTCCTCCTCCTCCGTGCGACGTGCAACGCGACGCATATCAAGTTACAACTTGCAACAAATATTAAATCAGTAAAATGTCCTTTAGGGCGCACTCAAATGTAATTGTTGTTGCTGCCGTCGCATCATCCGTCCCCCCACTGTCTCCGTCTCCCTTCGCCCCTCTCCCGAGGCGCTTCTAGTTCATCTTGCTGCCATTGTTGTTGCTCCATCTTCATCTTCAGTTACCATCGCGTCAAAATTGCTGCCAGCCCGCGAGTGTTTATGGCGCCTCACTGGATCCCGCGACCCCATCAGCAGCTCTCAGCTCTCGGCTCGCGACTCCTGGCTTCCAGCTCCTGCCCCTCAGCTCTGCATCCTGGCCCTCGTCCTGGTCCTCCCAGGGAGAGATGAGGCTCACCTTGCTGGAGAAGACATGGTGTACCCTGGTCTAGGTCTTCACATACTTCCTTGAAAATATGCCTTTTACATGTTTATGTTTGGTTTTATTGTTTAATAAACTTTATTATTGATATATTTTATTTATTTTAATATTTTAAATATACTTATATTATTTTTTTAGTTATACTTGTATGTATAATGTTATTGAAACGCTGCTCATAGCTTAGTTGAGCTTCTTGTTTGAGTTTTCTTTATTTCTTTTTATGATATATATATTTTGTAGACTATTCATTTAACTCTTTATATAATATTTAGGTTACTTATATTATTGGCTCAGTTTTTGTGTAATAAGATGATTGCTATCCTCTCTATCAACTTAGTAATATAATCCTGCTCAACGGACCCTTGACTTTTAACCCCTCGCTCTTGTACCTTTACCCTGAGGTATTTTTAGCCATCTTTTTATTGGCTTTCAATCTCACTTGATAGATTTTCTGTCAGATTTTTTCTTATATGCCCTTCACATTTTCCCTTACATTTTCCCTCCTATTTTCCTCTCTCCTTTTTTATGGTTTATGCCTTAGCCATCGATGCTGGCGAATCAATTCGCAACCACTGTGCCGCTCTGGGGCACTCTGCAGTCCCTGCAGTCTGCCGCATCCCTGCTGCCGGATGCTGGCCCCTCCGCCTGAATCCGAGACCGAAGCCGGTCCAGGACCCGCAGCGCCTTTTATTACGCATCCCGGTGCGGATGAGACATTGTTGGCCGTGCGCTGTTGTGGCGCTGATGGATACCGCTACTTAGGCCGGATTCCGGAGCCGCAGCGCGCCTCTGGACCAGGAGCCCGGACTCCGGGCTGAAAGCTGAAAGATTGTGCGAGCGCAAAATGCATTTCACGGCTATGAAATTACCAGCGACTTGGCCGCAAAAGTGGGAGAGATGAAAAGGGTAGGGGAGGGAGGAGAGATGACGATGAAGGAGTCAAGTGGCCCTGGCCACATCTCGGCTCCTGCTGCTCCTGCATTTGACATTGTAATTTGATTCTGCGGTTTGCAGGTACAAATGTGTCGCTGCCTCCTCGCTGTGGTCAGCTAAAGGCGCAAGGATTTGCGCCAGGATGAAAATGCTGCGCAACGGTGAGCAGGATTCGCGAGTTTTGCCACTTGCTCGCCGCCTGTCACTTGCACTTTTCAGATTGTGTCCTGTCCTGTTCTGGCCCTGTCTCTGTCCCGTCCTCTTCTGTTCTGTTCTGTCTTGTCCTGTCCTGTCCTGTCCTGTCCTGTTCTGCTCTGTTCCGTCCCTGCTCTGTCCCGTCCCTGTTATTTATGTACCCCAGTGGATGGCTGTGTGTGTGCGTGGGAGTCCTTCGTCCTCACTGTGACTGCTTGCGGGAGTACGCCTCCGCCTGGGCTGATAATGTGTGCGCATAAATATACATGGGGAATTTATTAAGTTTTATGTGCCACAGCGCACAGAGGCAGTAGGCAACACGAAAGCGCAGCTCACGGCAAGGACACTCGCATTCGGATTCAGTTTTGACACCTCCAGAATCCACCTGGCCTCATCCTTCCACCTTTCCCTCTCGGCCTTCTGCCTTCAGCCTTCTGCCCTCTCTGCTGTCTTGCTTTAAAACAAGTTTATCAACTTTTTCTGTCAGAAACACGAAAAAAAACAGAATCAAAAACTGGCAAGAACCAAAAATAGCAGTTTACACAGGGAGAAAGAGGAGGGAGAATGTTTGGCCTTTAATTTTTATAAATAAATTTATTTTTGAGGGAAAATCAGGGACTTCCAGCTTATTTATAGTCTAGTTTCCGAGTTTCTTGCTAAATTTGTACATAAATTTATTTATTATTAAAACAGATTCGTAACATACTTTTTTATTCATTTTTAAGTCAAGTTAAACTGTTTTAAAATGTAAGATAAGGGCACAGGGTTTATGTATAGAAATTCATAAGCAAAAAGTAAATATTAAAAGGGAAGCTCAGACCATTTTAAGTGCTTAATTGAAACCTTTTAAATTGTTTCTTAATACCTAACAAAATACACAGAAATACTTATTATTTTAAGTACCTAGAAAAACACAAAATATCTAGAAAAGTTCCCTTATTTTTCACCAATTTCTCACAGTGCTGCCAAGCCTAAAATTCCGAAGCCTAGAATGCCTAACGCTTTGGGCACGTGTTCGCGTTCCCGTTTGCAATCGATTCTCTATTCTACATTTTGCTTTTAACGAGCCAAATTGTTCAAGAAGGAAGTTTTTGGCCTGCAGAGAAAACTATGCTGTTTTAGCCATAAACTAGACCAGAGAGCAGACTGCAGACTAGGGGGACTAAGGTCTCAATCATAGCTCAACAGCGAGTTACACGGAGTTGTAAACATTTGCCAATCCGCAGAAACACACACACATATATATATATATATATATAAATATATATATACACCAGACAAACCCCCTATCTACTTATCTTATTACTCAAGCATCCCTGCTCCTGGCTCCTCATCAAGGAGTCGCCATGGGAGGCAATTCCATTCCGTTTCTAGCTCCACATTCCCCACTGTGTACAGCTGCAAAATGCAGCGTTGACAAGTCGTCATTCCACTCGGAATTTTCCCAGATAAAAATAAGGAGCAGGAGGTTAGGGAAGGAGCAGGAGCAGGAGCAGGAGTAGAGAACCCCCAGCCAGTACAACTTAATTTGCACTATTCAGGGTGCGACGTTGTCGTCGTCGTCATGGCTGCCAGCATCAGGCGCT
>JAEIHY010004954.1:0-26015 GCA_018904565.1 Drosophila tsacasi
CCGTACCACGTGGGTATATATTTCGGTACAGGGTATATAACAGTCGTTCACGAACGACTATCGCTTTCTTACTTGTTTTTTATCTCTTGCCGTCGAGAGAGTCACTTAAAGAATACGATCCACTCTCGGCTTCTCAATTTTGGCATTTGGTAAGTTGTTTCCCGTTTTTTCCTAGCAATTTGTTAAAAGTGTGATTTAAAATAAACCTGAATGGCGATTTGCTTTAATTGACAATAAATTTGTGTACACAGCTCACAAATAATGTTTGCCATAATAGGCGCCAACAATGGCGGCTATGATGGTTAAAACACAAAAGGCAAATTTGATAAAGTCCCGGCCTCGTTGCTTCGGACGACGTCCCTGGCCCTGCAAGACATGAATCTCCTCCTTGAGGTTTAAGCGCTCCTCCTCCTCTTTCTTGTTCAGCTTGGCTGCAGCCACAGGGTCATCTTGCTTGCTTGGGGAGTCATTACCGCCACCAACAGCTCGACGCGATTGCTCTTCCGATGCCTTGTTTAATGTCTTGTCCGATGCCTTCTCCGAAGCCTTGTACGATGCCTTGTCCGATGCCTTTTCCGATGCATTGTCCGGGACAATCTCGCATTTGATCTTAGCGTCCCAGATGTCGCTTAACTTCTGCTCCTTCCAAAACTCCTGCAGATTGACATCGATGCCGGAGGCTAGTGCCGCCATGACCAGAAATTTGTGTCGCTTCTGGATGTCTTCCGGCGCAGTAGGCTGCATAATGATGTTCACGGAGACCGTCTGTTCGGGCCCCAGCACCCCCACATTGGGGCGCACGAAGAAAATGTGAGGCGTAGTGGTCTTTAGCTTAAAGGCCACACTCTGCTTCTTGTCTGGATTTTTGATGACCAGATCCCTGCTCACAGAACGGTTGAAGGGACCTTCGAAAACGAGCTGGTCCTGCGGCTCCAGGAACAGCATTATTAGACTTTTATTTTCTTGAAGTATCTAAAAATAATATTTATTAGTACGGGTCCGAATGGGAAGTGACACAGGAAACTAACGGAAAGAAAAATATAAAAACTCCGAAGTTGAACGTTACCAGTTTGATTTCTGCTGGCCTGACAAAACTGAAGTTGCTAGGATAGCCGCCTTCGTTTGATAAATATCTATAGATCTTACACAGGGCTGTAGAGAAAAATCAGGGTCCTGGTAAGATTAAAGATCAGGCTTCCTCCCTTCCTTGCTATTTTCGACTTTCGCAGCCTCACGGGCTCTTCTGAAATTGCGGGCCCGGAGGAAACCCACCCGTAGAGGTATAGAACTTAACTCTGTTCTCAGAATCTGTATATGGTGAAGTGCTGATCCATTATTATACTGAAACTTCTGATAAAAATTTAACTACAACTATAATCCTGCACACACACAATAATCCTCTATTCCTGGAATGCATTATATAGTCTATTTACATACCTACCGACTTATCACTGCTTTGGGAAATAATTAACAATTAGATATACATTTTTATTTTTTTTTATTTTTTTTTTATTACGATTTTAGTCGTTTTATTATCGTTGTTTTTTTTCAGTATTTACAAAAATTCGATGCATTTTCGTTGTTGAGTATGTGCGCTTGCGCTATGAGCTGCACTACCAGAATATCATGCGCCCGGCATTCGGGGAGGTGGCCTTGGACAGGATAATGCCCGACAGTTCCTCGTCCTCCGGTTCATTGCTGTGTCGAGTGGGAGGAGGATTAAAAGGGGTTAACAGGAATCGGTTCGACTACGCAAATTATATATACACGTTTATTGGTATTGATATTCGCTTCGTGGTTGCTTTTTCTTTATATTTTTTGATTTGTTGATTGGTTTGTTTGTTTTTGCAATAAATAACAATGAATGTTGGTTGGTTGTCGAGACAGCGGATGCTGGATGCTGAGTGGGCATCGGGTTGTGATGGGCTTTCGAATGCGATTCGACTCGATTTGGAGGGTGGTGAGTTTTGGTGGTTTTGTGGGCGGGGTGCAGTACAACAGGCACAACGATAACAACAGTTATGTTACAACGGATTGCGGTAGCCAGTATCGCTTTTACGGCCTACAAATAGAATCCGACACAGGGTCCCGGATAGATGGAGAGAGAGAGAGATGCAGAGAGGGAAGAGAAGAGAGATAAATAAAATATATACAACAAATAATAAACAAATCGAGTTCCGTTAGCGGGCACAAACACAAATTCCAAAGAACGGAACACAAAATCATATAACATAATCGGAATGGAGACATGCAAGATGATGAGGGATGAGGGGGAGTTTCAGTTTATAAAGCAGGGGGAGGAGTAGGGGACCAAATGGACAATAATACACAGTTCGTTTCAATTAAGTCGCATTTTATTTATGTTGTTGTTGTCCTCTTTTTATTTTTGCTTTTGTTTTTGTTTCGTTTTTTGTTTGTTTTCAACTTTTTTTAGGCACTAGTTAAATATTAAAAATATATTGCAAAAATCAATAAAAATATGCCTTAAAAACTCCTGCGCTAAAAATTAGGTTTTGTACAGCATCTGTTTTGTAAAATTGTTGCATTAAGTAAATTTCGATTATACGTAGATTAAATATCACTTAAATATTTTCGTTTTAAGCCACACAATTGGGTTAATTTCAAACATTGCTGTTTCTAATTACGCTTGCGGACGGTTACAAGAACAAATTGCATACGCGAGAAATGTACAAATTCTAAATATATTAATTATAAATAGCGTATTAAATATAAAGGGTGTGATTTTTGTTTCCTTTTCGTTTCGATTTTCAATGTATTTTTTTGTTTCTTGTGGTGTTTAAAATTAGTTTTGTGTTCTATAACTTAGGTTTCGTAGTTATGCAGTCGTTAAGTGTGTATGTTCTTGTTTTCCATAAATTAGCTTTGTAGTTTAAATTCGCTTATTTTTTGTGTGAAAAAAATTGGTTTTTCAAAATCAACAACTAATCACAAGGCAAATAGAGTTTGAAAGAGACAGAAAGGAGGACAGGAGGCGCGGGCGTCGTTCTACTTTCGTTTTTAGCCTTTTGGGGCAACGCAGGCGAGTGCTTTAGTGGAAGCTTGGCGTAACGAGTCGGATCAACGAGTGGCGAGTAAAATATAGCGAGCGAGTACCAACACCAGAGAGATAAAGAGAAGTGGACAGCGATTGGATTGAGAGAGATAATGGTATAGGGGTTGTGAATGGGAATCCAGGGGCTTATTGGACGGATGAGTGAGTGAGCAGGTGAGATTCGTTTTAGATGGCACAAATGCAGCGAGTGGCAAGTAACGGGTTAACAGGCATTTAGTGAGCGAGTGCCCCATTTTCACGATCTGATTTCTCTGTGATCTAATATTTCATTGGAAGAATTATGCTTTCTGTTCCCCAAGGATTTCTTTTTCAATTTGTTTAGACCGAATTGAAATCAGTTCGTGAAAATGTGGCTAGAATTCAGTTGAAGCAGACAGCGAGTGACGAGCGACGAGTTGGGTCAGCGAGTCCTGGTCCTCCTCGTCCCATCGCCTCCTCGTTATGGCTTACTTTTTCATCAGCGAGCGGACCTTCTTCATCGTTCGATTGAAGATCGTCTTGTTGTTGCCCGTTCCCCCGGCACTGTAGTTGGAGCCGAGGGACGAGTTGGAGGTCTTGTTGCTGGTCAAGCTGGCTCCCCGATGGACCGAGGCCGAAGCCCTCTGTTGATTGCCATGCCGCAGGCACCCATCCGGCTGATCCTCCCGCTCGCTCTCCGTTGCGCTCACGCCATCGGGACTCTGACGCTCCCTCACTCGCTCTCTCGCCGGCTGCGGCGGCCGCTCAGGTGTGGGCGACTTGGATGAGGAGGAGGTATCCCGTCGCTGGGGTTGTGGGGTCATTGGAATGGCCAGGTTCTGCATGCTCTGCGTACCCTCTGATGGCTCTCCAGGGGGAGGCAGTAGCTCTGCTAGTGTTTGCTTGCTGAGGATGTGGTCCAGACTTCGCGACTTCCTGTGCTGCTGCACGTTCGCCGGAGTGGCCAGGCTATGCTTGTCCCGCCGGGTCACTGGCTCGATGGCAGCATCCACCTCCTCCTCCTCTGGTTGCAGGGTGCACGTAGAGCTGGCATTCGTTAGTGCTGTACTTCCCGCTGTGACCATCGCCGCGACTGCCGCTATCCGTTGCTCGGGAGTTGCGGGCACCGAGCCCGCCTGATCCAGCAAGCCATCCACGCTGTGCGATCGATAGCCGTTGCCCATCCCGGAACCGGATCCATGGCCCAGTCCCGCCGCCGAGCTCCGCCTGGGAGGCAGATACGTCAACGGCGTCATGTTCTGCATGGACGCCGAGCCGGCTCCGGACTTGTGGAGCAGGGCGGCCTGCTGGGTCCGATAGGGGGGCAGCATCTGGGAGCGCTTCGAGGGAGCGCGCGAGTAGCCGCTCAGCTGCGAGGTGCTGCCTCGTTGGCGGGCCGGCGAGGGGGATTGGCGGTACCTATTTGCCTGGTGATTAGCTGTGAGCGCGTGAGTCGGCGTTTCAAGCGATTTCGAGTGTGTGTGGCAACCAGAATTAAATCAATTATTAATTGGTAAGAGTAAAGAGTAATGGGTGGTGAGTGTCGGGTGTCGAGTATCGGGTATCGGGTATCGGGTGTCGAGTAGGGATGAGTGGTGAGTCGTGAGTAGAGAGTTGGATGGGTAGAAAGTTGTACTAGAGAGTGTGTGTGTGACTTGAGGGTCTCTGCTTAGGACTAAAACATAATTATTCGAGTTGGCTAGCTCTGTAAATCTTTAGCTTAACTTCGCTCACTCTACGCTGGAGCCGCCGCCTGGGGACCCTGGCTTGAGCTTGAGCTTGGATTTGAGTTGGAGTTGGGAGTAGTAGTAGAAGTAGTTGTAGTACTCGTTGGCCCACCTTGTCCGCTGCCATTGGCCGAGGCCATTAGGCCATCCACCACACTGCCTGCGCCGCCTCCGCCGCCACCACCTCCGGATCCTCCTGCTCCTCCGCCGCCGACGGGAGCTCCAACACCGCCCTGGTAGTCGGAGTCGTTGCTGTGCATTCTTTGGTATGAGACCGAACCGGGCGTGCCGGGCACCATGGCCGCAATGCGATCGATATTCTTTTCGCCGCGCAAAAATCTGCCGCATCAGAAGAATGGGAATCGTTTAAGTTTCAGTTTTGAGTTGGTTATCTGGTTATCAGGCTATCGGTAATGGAGTACTCCATCCTAGTCCCAGGCTAATCCAGGTCTAAATGCGTCGCTTAATGTACCTTTCGAGCTTATCGATGCAGGCGTCCTGGTAGTCGTGGATCCAATTAACCCCGTTGAAATGCGCCACGCTGCGCATATCCTCCGGCAGCACCTCCGCCTTCGGCCAATCGAAATGCTGGTCCATGATGGGTATAATGTTGCAGTTCGAGTTGAGGGCGGCCACGATTTCCTACGGATCATAGAGCAGAGTGACCCAATGAGTATCGCTTGAACGCGAGACGGAGGCACTGCGATTTAGAGCTACTCACACGATGCACCCAGTCCTTGCACTCCTCGTCGTTGATGCAGCGATGCAGGGCCTCGGGAGTTAATACTAAGACGAAGTTCTTTGCCTGCCGAATACTGTTCAAGAGCCCGTTGTCGAATTTGCCCGCCTCCAGGCGCTCCACGTCAATGAACACGGAGAAGCCGCGCAGCTGCAGGTGAACCTAGAAGTAGGGATAGAAATCTTGTGAGTCGGAATATACTCTGGAGATATATTTCAATGTAGAAGGGTTACCCCTGCGTATGCGTAATTTATCACGAACTAATTCCATTAAGTATACGCACCTTGAGCAGACTGGCCAACTGGGATCCATTAGAGCGCCTGTAGCTGACAAACACGTCCAGGGTCTTGGCCATATTCTCCTCCGATGAGCTGGGCAGCGAGTTCTCCAGGTTCTTGACCGCATTCAGGATGCGCAGCCGATGGATCGAGTTGTGGATGCCGCACTCCGTCATCAGCATATCCTCGTTGACGTGCGGCAGCGCACACTTATCGATACCGGCATTCAGCATGGCGTACGTGTACGTGCAGTAGTCGGTGCCGATCTCCGAGAGGAACTGGTGCATCCTGGCCGTGTCCTTGGAGGAGTAGTCGGCCATGCGCTTGAGATTTTGCAGCTCGCGCTCGAAACGCTTCAGCAGGATTCCGTTGCCGATGCCAATGTCGGCGCGCAGGTTGTCCTGGTTGAGCTTCAGCAGCAGATCGCCGTCCACCTGGGACTCCTGGAACTTGTCGATGTAGTCATTGAAGCCGATCTGCTTCACCCACTCCTGCACATCCTCCACGGACCACAGGGGCACCTGCTGGGACAGTTTGTGCGGCACCGTCTCTCCGATTAATCTCAGTGCCTGGGCAGCGAACTTCGAGGCGATGGCATTGGGGCAACTGGCCACGGTTTTCAGGGCTTCGATGGCATTGATCTCCCGGAAGATATCGGTGTTGCCCTGCTCCCGCTTGATGCCCGCCTCCATGCAGAAGTGGAAGGCAGCCAGGTTGCGGGCCTCCTCGCGATTGGAACTCAGGACGGGCACCAGTCGCTGGAGCCAGTGCTTGCTCTGCCCGTGGGCATGGGCCAGATTGGATCTCGCAAAGGCGGAGGGATCGTGGGAGGTGACGAAGGGCTCCACCAGGTCCAGGCAACCAGACTTTAGCACCTCGGCTTCAATCTCCTTGTTGGCCACCAGCACTGCGATGGCCAGGCACGCATAGTACTTGATGTTGTCGTCGTTGTGGAAGGCCAGCGGGAACAGCCACATGGGCACCTTGCGCAGAATCATCTCCTCCTGGTTCTCAGCGCCGCCGTAAAGCGACAGATTCGCCAGGGCGCTGGCACAGTGACGCAGGGTCTCCACGTCACTGGTGCGGCACTCGAAGAGCACGGCATCCAGGCCGCCCAGCCTTATCACGTCGGAACAGGTACCCTCCGAGTGCTTGAAGAGGTGCTCCAGGATGCCAGTGCCAACGCGGGAGTGCTCCATATTCGACTTCTTGGTGCAGACGCAGGCCACATTCACCACCTTGTCCAGGCCGTTGTCCACCACATGCTTGCGATTTTCGGTGGTCAGGCACTGCTCCAGGAGCTGGGCGGAGGAGAACTGCAGGTCGGGCTTGACGCAGTTTTTCATCAGCAGATCGAGGCCACCGCTTTGGCGCAGGGAGTTACAGAGGGAGTAGCCCAGCTCGTGGCCATGTGTTGGCACTGCCCAAGCTCGTCGTATCACCTCGTTGATCTTCTCTAGGTACTGGGACTTCTCCTTGCCGCCGACCGACGAGTGGGCCACCGCACTCCCAGCGCCGCCCCGCTCGTCCTCCTGCAAGGAGCTCACTATCGAGGTCAGCATGTTCGAATACTTGTTGATCGTCTGCTCGATCTCCTGCTGACCGCTTCCCGCTGTCAGGGACTTGAGGTCGTCCAACTTGAGATCGGTGAGCTTCACCATCTGGCCGTTCATCGCGGACATTTGGGAGGAGCTGGTGATCATGCTGCTGCCGGAACTGGAGACGCCCTTGTGCGTCATCGAGTAGTTGGCCTGCGAGGCAGAGGACACGTGCTTCTCCTGGCTGATGATCCCGTTGGAGGTCATCGTCTGCGACTGCTGGGACTGCGAGATCGCCTTCTTGTCCGCGGAGAAGTTGTCGCTCTGCACCGTAATACTGGAGGCGGCCACATTGTTGCTCGCCTGCTGAGTGATGTCGCCGGTGCGCAGAGAGAGCGCTTCCTGGAATGTCCAGGTGAAGTGGACAAAAAAGGATACGGTTAGTAAATATAAAGATAATTTAAATGTGTATTTATATATCTGCAAAATACTTTAAAACATGCTTCCAATGATCAAGAGTAACAAAAGGACTTCTTTTAAACAATAGACTTGTACACGTATAACAGAAACCAGTAATTATTATTTGTAATTGCCTAATAGGTCTGGAAGCCTGGCACAAGTTATCCATGGTGTTTGAAGAACTAGTTTCCAAGGTTTAACGAATATAACTCACGTATCTCACGTACCCAGAGTTTAGTTATAAACGTGTATAAACGTGTTTTTCAAATTAGTTCTTTCTCAGTAATACTAAACCTTAAAAACCACTATTAATTCTATATTAACTAATGTTCTGAGAAAAATATTAGATCAATTGTGGTTTTAACTATAATAAATAAATAATAAATTAATTCTTTACCAGTAAGAAACCACTATAAATTTTAAGAAAATATATTAACGGCTATTCCGAGCAAAATATTAGTTTACTTGTGGTTTTAACCTTAATCCATATTAATTCTAAGAAAATGTATTAACTGCTATTCTGACGAAAATATTAGCCTAATTGTGGTTTTAACACTAATAAATCACTAAATACTAAAAAAAATATATATTAACTGCTATTTCGAGCAAAATATTAGCTGGTCTTAAGCCACAGTCCCTAATCGGTTCGTCAAGTAACGCCCCCTGGCCCTTTTATACCTTGCTCTGCTCCACCTCAATGGGAATTTCGCGCACATTTTTCATATGATTGCTGTTGTTGTTGCAGGTGCTGCTGCTACTGTTGTTGTGATTGGGTGTTGTAATTGCTGAGTGGTTGTTGTGATTGTTGTTGGGCGTAGGTGGTAACTGTTGTTGTTGTTGTTGAGGAGGAGAAGGTGGTGGTGGTGGCGAGAGTGGACAGTTGCTAATTGGCTGTGGGGGCGGGTTAGAACTCTTACGTACTCTGGTGTGCGAACTAGAACTCGAAGAGGATTGCGACGACGACGAAGAGGAGGAGGAGGATGAACAGGCTGAGGCCGATGCCGATGCCGATGCCGCTCCAGACATTCTGGCAGCGGAGGATGCCGCGGACATGGTAGTGGCTGCCGTAGAACCCGCCGCCGCCGTCACCACCTGAATGGGCTGAGGTGGCGGGGAGAGCGGAGAGTTAATACCGAAGCGATTCGGCGACGTGGTGGCCACCGGCGGCGGCGACAGCGGCATCTCGACAATGGGGCTGGGCGAGCGGGTGGGCGTGAAGTCGGACTGGCCGCTCGACCGGAAGATGCCCTTGCGGACGGGCCAAGGCGCCTGATTGGACATTGTTTCCTTAAAAATGCTGAGCAGAAGACGTGGACAGACGCGACAGAGGCAGGTATTTCAATGCCAAAGTCGGAACGATTGCGATCACTCTATATTCGTGGTATATACGGAGAGACGTATGCTTCTGTTTCGTTTGCGTATTTTTTTCAGCCTTATGTACTTTGTATTTTATTTATTTTCATTCACATAAAAATAGCGCACAAATTGGCTGCGTCGACGTCGTCGTCACTTTCTCTGTGTTTTCTGCTGCTGTATTTCTTGCTGTGTATTCGTATCTGTTATATATTTTGTGTGTGTGTGTTTATGCCTGTGTGTATGACACTGACCGACAAATAGAGCTTGTAATATTTTACAGTTAGATGGTAATTAACAAGGCACTTGACACGACGAGGCATGAGATGACCGAATCGAACGAACACTTGTTGCATCGCCTTGGCATGTGGTGGTGTGGAAAAGGGGAAGGACTTAACGAAGGCTCACATAGCGGCGAAAGCGATAGGCCATCTGTCGTTATATTTCGTAGGGTTTTCACGAGGTTTCTGGGGTTGCTAGTAACCGTCAAGTTCGTCAAGTTATCAGAACTCTTTCGTTGTTTTTTAAACACTTTTTTAAAATATTTATTTTACTTGTTCTTTTCGATATAATTTCACCACTGCCTGAATTCAGTCCATGAGACTTTCAGAATTTGAAGGTCGGCTCGTTGCACCTGCGACAATATTCGCTTTCGTAAACAAAAACCGCGGTACGATTGTTAAGTATTTTAATTAGGAAGTGCTTGTCACTTTGTTTGTATTTAGTTCGATTCTGTCACAGAAACACATCGGTTTCGACTATATGCAAATGATTATAATGCTCTCTAATCGGTTTAACATTCTCAAGTACATATATTTCGAAACGCTCGCGACGCTGGTCTATCTGCTACTGAGCTAAAGCGTGTCGCTCTGAGGCTTTTTATTCTGAAGAATTTTGAAATAATACGAGGAGAGCTAGAAAATACTTGTTGATCCGTCTATATGCTAATAATGATTATAATGTTCTCTATTCCATTTAACTTTCTCAACTATGTACACATATATTTATTTCGATGGCTGAAACGCTCGCGACGCTCATCTATCTGCTACTGAGGTCCGCGTGTCGCTCTGAAGCATTTTATTCTAAAGAATTTCGAAAATAATACAACGAGAGCACACACATCAACGAAACATACGAAAATTTCGGGAGCTTTGTGCTCCGTGGGAAATAAATCAAAAATGGAGAGGCGGCGGGTTGGGGTTTTTGGGTGTTGGTTCTCCTCCGATCTTTCTCCCATCGCTTCTGGGAAACAATTCGGGGAACGTGCGTGCTGTTCCATAGGTTTCGGAGCAATTGACGCAAATGTCCTAATACCATTTCCCGGATTGTGTTCGCCAATCCATAAAAATCGTATCAAAGTATTTTCATTGGATTTTTTATTATTGTTCAAACCCAGAAGCACTTGTTGGCTCCGCACATGGAGCGTGGCTGTCGGCCTTATTTTTTGGCACAGACCCAGAGGCATCCAAGCATCCATTTAAATTAATGCCCTCGTGTGAGATTTTATATGTATTTTCTACGATTGGGTTTGGTATTTACTTAATAAGGGTGCTCTGTCTCTGATGGATGGGAATGAGGATGTGTTGATGGAGAGGCATCTTGAAAGTGAAATGTTGTATGGACGTGTAACAGTTTTTAAAGCAAAAACACACAAGATATAAAGTAGAAAAATAAGTGAAAACCGAACAATTGTAGATCTCTAGAGTTTAAATCAATTAATAAGACGCCAAGAAGTATGTCACACAATGCATTTGTCTGTAAGTTATTACCTTTTGAAGGCATACTTTTGGGCGATATGTTAAAAATGGTTTTCAAATCTTCAGTTGCTTTGGTGAAACCCTTAATAAAATGTATTTTTAACAACCTAATAATGCTTTGACCTTTTTTCTAATTTCCCAATGCTCTATTTTTGTCGTCCTTGACATTTACTGCGTATTTGCGGCTATATATATCTTCGTCATCCGTCACCATAAAACAATGAATGCTAATAAACGTATGCAAATCAACAACCGTGATGTAACGCAGTCTGATTAGATTAAATCTGTCGCTGGAACTGTCGTCTTTCCCTGTTTTACCTATTCTCTGGGTAACCTGGGTAACAACAGGTCTAATGGCAAACATTTAAAAGAACCGAGTGTACCTGAACTTTTCGAAACATTCCAATGGGTTTCTCCTTCTTGGACTTGCAGTAGTTACGGATGAATTTGCTGGGGCTCCCGAGGAGCAGGCACTTGTTAAGGAACATTTCACATTACTTTCGCGTCGCGGGCTATTGCCTAGTTTTTGGCGCCAGACAATCGATTTTCTTGAAAATATGCGTAAGCAGCAGAGTACTTTCGCGACTTGGCAACTTTCGCTTTAAAAGAATTTTCTGTTTGGACTGGAATTTGCTATTAACGCCTTGGCACTGGTGTCCCTTATGCGACCTTAACATGCACGCGATGAACTCCCAACTGAAAGGAGTGGTCTGAATGGTCTAACAGTTAGCAAAAGCTCTCGCAATGGGGGTGACTCCCCTTTGGGGTTCGACCAACTGCCCTTTGTTTTACGTGTTCACCCCTGCAGCGAAGCTTTGTTGGCCAAAAAGCTCTGGCTTCGAGGACAGATTTCAGGGGCGGCGGCGAGTTCAATGACAATTTGCAGCAGGTTATTAACTCTGATTTAAGGAGGGTTTGAGGCAAAGGGTTACTGAGAAATTATAGATATTTAAGATTCTAAATTTACAATTAAAAACAACTCAAACTGTCTAGAATTTTAAGAGCTACCCTTCTGTTACTTTAGCATATTTCTCATATAATTTATTTAATTTATTTATTTATTTTTCACTCACCTTAATAACGGCTGCATTCTCTTCCGTCTTGACGCCATCGACCTCCAATCGATTCCGCATCGCTGCCGTGCCCTTGCTCTCCTTGTAGTCTATATCTCCGGCCTGGAGGCGCTTCATCTCCGCCGAGTTGCTGGTGGCCTGCTCGGAGCTGAAGCCATCGGTGACCACTTTGGTCTTGGACTCGGTCTTCATGCGCTTCTCCTGGAACTTGATCGTGTCGATCGTTTTGCTGGATCCGCTCAGCCCGCCGGCACTCAGCTGGGCGGCGGTTGGGTGGGTGAGGTCAAGGCCGCTGCCAAAGTGGTTGTGCGGGCAGTCATCGTCGTCGGGCATGGTCACGATCACATTGCTGTGATCGTCGTCGTCCAGATTATCGATCGAGGCCCGAAGTCTGGCACGGAGAACAAGAAACGTTAATTTACGGTAAAGAAAAATCTTTTGAAGAGGCCTTTGAGGTCAGGGTACTACCAATTAGCGTCTGCTTGCTACATTTTCAAATTCCTGAATTAATTGAGTCTATTTAGAAGTCTATCAGAGCCAAAAATAAATGCAATGAGAACGTTTTTCTCATTTTAAGATTGTTTGCTGTCACAGAGTCTTCTCTACAAGCTTTGCATTTACTTAAAGAATATCTTAAGGACTAGAAACAGTCTCTACAGAATTCCTCTTCCATGTGTCACTATCAATCAGACGGGCTGCCTATCTATGGAAGATGGTTGCGGTGCAGATAGACAGATACTTTTTCGACGAGTCACCATTGATTGGTGAAATGTTTTTTTTTTCGGTTTCAAAGATACCAACACTCACGTTTTCTGCAGTCGGGTGATCTTGTCCTGACTGCTGAGACCCCTGAGATCGTCGATCGACGGATAGCCGGATGTGAGTTTGGGGGTTAGCCGACTCGTCGTCGTCTTGGCCATTGTGCTGGGCGCGGTGAGAGCTGATGGCGAGGATGTGGTGTTCGTGGATCCGGAAACCGCTCCACCTGCAATTCGCTCGATGGCCAGGTCGTTGATTTCCGACATGGACTTTTGGATGTTTGTGAGATCTCGCTTGACCGCCTCCGCTTTCATCTCCGCCGACGTGGACAGGGCCTGTGTGGTGGAGGAGCTGGAGGAGGACGACGATGAGGAGGAGGACGAGGAGGTTATGTGATGGTGCAGGCGCTGTGACTTCTTTTCTACCCGCGTCGTGGTGCTGCTGCTGCTGTTGACGACCTGCAGGAAAATAAACAACAAATAATGAATTATAGAGAGTTGTCATATTTTCTTTTTGCTCAGACTCATCATGGGCGGAAAATGCGAGGAATGTTTGCAATGTACACTTTTCCCCGCATTCCACCACAGTCTCTTTCCGCTTTTGTGCAAATACCGTATAGATATCCGTACATATATGAATTTATATAAATATGCTTTACTGTCTGGCGCTATCTCAGCTCGCATTTTATGGCCCGGGGCGCTTAGCGCGGTCTTTATAAATCAAATGAACCATTTGTTTTGGGATCGACAGTTGTGTTTTTTGGGGAAGCCATATAATATTTGACTTGCCCTGGGAGCTTAGCTCCGGAAAATAGATGGATGGGTTGCTCTATCTAAACACCACAATTCTGATAATTAGCCAAAAGTGCTTTATGGTTCGCCCTGCTTGATTTGATTAAAGATATTTGCCTTGAAAGAGGTTCTTTGGGTTGGTGTTACTCTGGGAATTAGTTTATGGAAGACTCTTTATGGACCTATAAAATATTTAGGTTTCTTTTTAATTTTAACCAATAAATATATGTACATAGATCTTTAAAGGGTGTATATTATTTCTAAAACTAGTTCTTATCAGGTCTTAGATTATTTATATTACTTGCTCTTACTAACTCTTGAATTATTTGCTTTTAGTTAGATGCTGGCCATTTAAGTCATTGACCCTAGGTCAGTAAACCTGATGATGCTCTCATCGAACTTTAATTAGTCATTTTTTCTTTAAAATATATATATGCATATTATTTAATTATAATAAATTAGCTTTTGCCTAATAAAACATGGCCAAGTCTCCTCCACTCATAACTTTCTAGGAAAAACCCAAGGAATACAATTTTCTATTTATGGTTTATTTTTGCTAAAAAAAATAAGCCAACGCTCGCTGTCGCCGTCGCGTTTTTGACAAATGTTCGCGTATTACGAATCAAATCTAATTTTGGCCAGGTTTTCAGGCGTCTGCCAGAAGAAAAAAGCCAAAATACGAAGCAGTGGCAAAAGTCAAACAAGTTGAGCTGATAGTATATTATATATATATAGAAGTGGCCAAGTGTGTGGGCAGCGATCGGTTTTATAAGGCGCTCTTCTTCTGCTGTTTTGAGCAATAAAACATGTGCACATACATAAATCGCTTTGCGCTTTGAATGGGGCGTTGCGCATACGACATGTTGGCCAAAGCCAAAGCAAAGGCAAACATTTCGCAGCCTGCTCTTGCTTTCCGGCTGACATACACTTATCGGTATGATGGTAACACCTTCTCGTACTGATCAATAAATATTTCCCTTGCAAGTGCGGTGCCGAGCGGTAAAGAGCAATGAAGGAGTCGTGGACACGAAATCACAAGATTAGATATCGCCTTGTTTCTTTTTCTTTCCCCCCCCCCGATTTCTGCGTCATTTACTAATTTATCACAATGATGTTTTGTATGTTATTCTGGCTGGACGACTAACCTTCTTGACTCTAAAAGAGAGAGTGCGTTGACAGTGGGACTTCTTGGAAAACTCGTCTGCTTTCAATTGAATTTCATATTACGTATACGCCTACGTTTTGATAAAGCACTTAACTCGGGCATATATAGTATATAGGTGCTATATATACATGTGTGTGTGTAATCAGCTCGGGATGAGGGTCTTATCAGACATGGACACACACAGAGACACGAAATAAGAATGCTTCACTTTTTCGCTACTATTTGCAGGACTTTTACTTTTCGGATTGGTTTTTTGCTTTTAAACTTTTCCACTTTTCACTCACTGGACTGACTATATTTACTGTGTTTCACTCTTTCGTTGCTTTTCTACTACCTTTGTCGGTCGTTTCTATTTAGTTGTGCAGCAATACTGATAACAAAGAGAGTTCGTTTAATTGTTCGTTAATAGGCAAAAAAAAGCCACGCTTCTTTGCTCATTGATTTCGTTCGGTACTCGTCGAGAGTTGCGGCGAGAGTTATTATAAAAGGCGATTCGTATTATTATTTCTTTTTCGACGGCACACACGCTAGCAGACTAGGAATACAGCAGCAAATTATTTCCGCCTCGGCTGACTGTTTTTGCTATAGTATTTCTTGAATCTCTTAGCGCGTCGCTGCTGGTTCGTTCGTTTCGTTAACTAAAATAAAAATGAGCGTTGAGTCCGAAATTTCTAGCTTCGCAGGCACAGAGCGTGGGAGCTTCAAAGCGGAGAGCTTTCAGCGCTGTCGCGTCGCTGTCGGCGTCACTTTAAAGTGCGATCGACGAGATACACTTGACGAAAGAGCTTCTGAATCTATAGAACACTTTGCGAAGTATAAGAAAAAAAACAAAGATTACTTTATCTTTGATTGTGTTCTTCTAAAGGGGGTTTAAATAAGCTATACTATTTTGTATTTTTAAGAATTTTCTTGAAAGTAACTTGGAGATACATATAAGAATAATAGCCAAAAACAAGTTTTAATTTAACATTAAACATAGTTTCTGCTAGTATTTATATCGCATAAAATGTGGTTTCTTTGTTAAATTTATTTTTAAATTCATCAAAATGTGTATTAACCATTTTTTCCACGAAGATTCCCAACAGTTTCTGGATTTGCAAAAAAATGAATCATATTAATTGATTTATAAAAACAAAAAAAAGAAAACCCGGCAATAGAAAACCTTACAAAATAGGTTATGATAATCTTTCTTTTTAACTTTGATTATTTTCACTGACATTAGTCACTATTATCAGAATTTTAACATATTTTTCTTTAGTGTAAAAGAGAGATAGTGAGAGCGAAAATAAGAGACAGCGACAGCCGAGCAGCTAAATGACAACACATGGAGGTGGCCGCTTTCGGTGTGTTGTGTTTGTGTGAGGAATTCTAGGAAATCAAATTGTAAATACAAGTCGGGGCGGCTCTCTCCCTCTGCCATAACTTTTGCAAGTGTTGCTCGTGTGTGTGTTGTTTCTTTTTTCTTTTTTTTTTGTAGCCGTGTTTCCCTTCGCTTAATCTATAATTTATGCCGTGAATAATTTGCATTTCCATAATTCAGCTGCTAAGTCGGGCTGCGTTCACGTTTTTGTCTAAGCTTTTCAAGCTTTAGCTTCTCTAATTAACGAGTTCTCAGCCTGCGGTCGATTTGTGGTTTATTTTTGTTCGATTTTCAGATTCCAGCTCGTTGAGGACTGTCGAAGATTGTATCTCGTTCTGCTCATTTCAATTTGCGTTGTTTACTTTTCTGATTACCGATGGGGGCCTTTTTGCGAAGACTGTAAGAGTGAGCGAGACGCGGAGCTTTGTTTTGTTTTCACTTAATATTTGAATAAATGGGGTGTTAATCTACTCATAATTATTCAGCAAATTTACTTTGCTTTTATAATATTTTAATGATTATTTAAGCTGTTTAGTTGTTTTTGAAATAGATATAAATAGGTTTTAAATGGTTTTGGAATCATTGAATATTAAGAGTGGGTTTTATTAGTCCGTTTCTTGACGTATTCAAGTTTTAAACATTATTATAAGAGCACGAGATATTTCTATATTTATTACACCTTCCTTTTCAGTTGTTATTTCCTATAAATCGTTGTCATTAATTTATTTTAATTGCTCTTAGACATAAATATTAATAGTGCTTTTAATAACTTAATCTGTTGATTATTTCATTAGATTTACAATTACCCTTATTGACTTAATTTCTATGGTTTAAGCCAATAAATGATGGCTGTTACTGTCTACATATAAACAGCACTTTCTATTCCTATCACTATCATCGTCACAATATTCTTTTCCTTAAGTTTACCTCAACAATTTCTGCGAAAGTGAAAATCATATCGCTAAATTGGTTTGCTAACCCCACTAAAATAAAGCCTTTTTTCACCAGAAAACCAAAATTGTCATCGCTTACCCGAATCATTGACAGCACCAACGATACAAAAATACAAAAAAAAACCTGCGATTCGCCGAAGCCATAGGTTAGGTAATTTGTGATTTTTATTCCTCAGAACCATGAATGAATATATTTTTGTTGCTTCTATATAGGCTGTAGCTTTCACATAACAATCAGGTCGCCATGATGCTTGTTGAACTTGGACCACAAGCGAGACTACAATCGCAACCAGGATGTAAGCAGATAACGCCGAAATGATGAGCACACACAATCAGAGTCAGAGGGGGGAGCGGGGAATACGGAGGTGGACGGAACCGGAGGCGGGCCGGAATCGGAGGCACCGGCCGGCCGACTGTTGCTGACGTAGAATTCAATGGCGACGAAGTGTGCCGGCAAGTGACTCAGCCTCCCCATATAAAACGAGTCAATAAGACGCGGCAAGAGGAAGAAGACAGTGGCGAATGCCTCTACCCAGTATTTGTAGATGTTTATAAAGGGGATATTGGTTTGGGTAATATAGTTAAATAACCAAGGAAATGTGTATATACAATTTACTGGTATACAAAATTGCGGTTATATTATAATTTATTAAAGATACTAAACAGCAAACTTAAAAATATATCAAAAAATATATTGCCACATTTCGGTAAAGAAAGTTATATATGTATTATGAACTAGTAACATATTAATAATACATTTACAAATATTTGATTATTTTTGTTAAATTTTTTTAATGTGGAAAAGTCAAACTATAGCATACTTCTTCGAAATGTACAAAAATATGCAACCATCAAAATTTTATGAATAATAATGAATAAATGATGAATATTTATTTATCTGTTAATTTTTTCTATACAAGAAAATAAAATAAAAACATATTAAACATATTAAACATTAAAACATATTTTCTCTTAAATTACTGAGTATTAACCTATTCAAAAACCTCAAAAGTAGCCCCCATTTCTCACGTGTTTGTGCCTTAGAGATGTTCAGCAAACAACTGCGTCAGTCTCGCAGACTCTTAACTAACTGGGGAGAATGTGTCATAAACCTATTACAAAGGCAAATTACTTTTATGTGCACCTTGATTATGACCTGTCAAGTTCTAATTTAATAAATTAAGAAGTGGGGGGAAATCTGGAACTAGTCAAAGGCTATTTTCGACAAATGAATGAATGGTCAGCAGTAGAGAGAACCTGACCATTAGTGCTACATATGAGTAAACCCGAACAGGTCAACGCTATCATCATGTCGACACACTCAATCAAATCAGAGACTATTTTTGAAGAAACGAAACTTTCCATCAAAAACTGAATTGAAATGGCTCAGTATCTATTTTTAGCGAAGTCTCGACGCGTCGGGAACACTTGATAAACTATCTGAATGGCAACTTTCTTATCAAAATGGAAACGGGAAAACTTGAAGATAAAAAACGTGTGTGCGCTGGGCTATGCAAATTCCAGTGAAAAACCCCAATTCGTATCTTATCTAACTGCAAATCGTAAAAGGAGCATAAACAACTTGTTAACAGGTCATTAAGAAACGGCACGTTTTCTTTTGTATTCTCCGCTTTATATTTTTCGCTAAATTTTATAGCATTTCAGTGTGGCAAACAATAAATAAATATGATTAATAAAATGTTGTTCGATTTTGTTGTAGCAGCCGCAATGTCGCCATCGAAGCCATAAAATTCCCAAGGGGCAGGTGGCAATCTTATCAAAGGGTAGAAGGGCACTGCTGCAGTGTTCCTTTATCAAGTGTTAACCTCTATACTTATCGGTTTGCGGAGTAGCTCTAGTACCACCGAAAGGTTGCCTCGATTAGGGGGTTCCTTACACCTTAAGTAATGCGTTAAAAATAGAGCCATTATGCCAGCTACGATTCCCGATTCCAGACTGCTCAGTTACGATATCTGAACTGTGATGATGATGACCACAGCTGCGTCAGATTCTATTTTGTCTAATCGAGCACTTGAGTTCTCGTGGATTCGATTCAAAATCTTTGCTCCACTTTTTTTTTTTGTATTTTCTTTGTGTATAATTTTCATTGAATGAATAAGTGTGGTTGATAAGGGTAATGTGCTAAAAGTACACTGGTTTCACTGGTAATAAGATATTAATAAACAAGCCTATTCAAGACCAAGGAACAGGTAATTTTTTTTGAGAAGTTCCACGTCTTGTTTATTATCTTGTTTACCTTAGACCTTGCCCAATAATATATTACTTAATGTAATACTTTACAGGATGTTTGCTTACACTTTAATACTTTTAAATCTAGGTAAAAGCTTTTCTCGTAATATTTACAATAATTTTGTTTTACTCTTACCTGCTGTGATGTGGATGTGGACTGGTGGGAGGTTTCCTTAAGACTACTGCATGAACTGGAGCTGGTGTTGATTTGCCTGCCATTCGCTGTGGTGGTGGCCACCACACCGCCCCCGCCACCATTGCCCACAGCCACTGCAGAACCATTTAAGGTCGTTGGCGTAACTGTGGTCGTGCTGCTGCCCCCAATGGGCTGTGGCGATCCATTCTTCTTGTGGAAACTCTCGATTAGCGATGATGCCGGACTCAGTACACCGCTGGGCGAACTATCCGAGAAGTCTGTCATCTGAGGGGAAAGGAGGAAAAGAGGAAATCACATGAGACGTGTGAAAAAACGCTTTGAAATGCAAGCTTATCAGTGAAAATAGCTGAGAAAATAAATATTTCCTTATATGGTAATGAGTAGCACAGAGATATACATATGCATCAGCTCTTAGCTCGCTTTGGGATTCCAGAACAAAAAAAATCTCTGCGTTAAGTGACAAACAAATATAAAATGTGGATTCCCCACAATTAGGTATTTGCGGAATGAAGTATTCAAAACTCACGTTCATATGCTAAGCATGTGCCAATCACAAAGATTTATTGATGGCATTTATTCTTGGGCCATATAAATGGGAATTCTTCACCGCAAAAGTCATGTTTTTACAACTTAATTATAGTTATTAAGTATATATCGACTTATGCAAAGAACAAAATGAAGAATAAATTAATTTGCTTATAAAAAGTTGTATAACTTTCCTCAAACTCCAAATCTAACTGAATATTAAACTATAGTTTCCCCATAGAACCTCTCCCTAACTCCCAGCCTGCAATCAATATATTGTTTACGCTTTTACCACCACTTTTTTTGTGGGGCCAAGTTAATGCAGCAGCTTTGGGTATTATTGTGCGGCGGCTGGCCATAAAAAACGCGTCAACAAGGCCGTGAAAATTATATGGGGAGATAAATAGACTTCCAGGCGGATTTCGGGGCGCCCAACAACAAACGGAATGGCCGATCCCAGGCTCAGCAAAGATTCAGCGTTTCGAAACGCCCGATTCGCATTGATTTATATTCTTTGGCTTGTTTTTGCGTGTTGAGCAATTAAATATTTGCATAAATACAATGCAGTGATTTATCCCCACTCGCTGGAAACGTAATTAATTTTTCTGCAATACGATTTGTGAAATTCGATTTGGCGAGTGGGTCGTGTGTTTATTGCTATTTAAATCAGACAATATGGCTGATGGGTGTATTTTTGTGTGTGTTGTGTGTGGGCAGGATCACAGACAATGTATGGTAAATACTACAATAGGGGTCATAATAATAGACTAAACGAATATGGGCATTCTTAATTAGTGCTAGCTCCTTACTCATTAATAAGTTATTCAAACTTTAAAATTTTGAATACATTTTTTCTTTTTTATTATTTGCAGATTTGTCATTAAATTCAGATGTCATTTTTAAATAAATAAATTATAGTTTGTATAGGTATTGTATTAACAATAATTTTGCAACAATAATAACGCATACTTTTACTTTTCGATTGCTTTAGAATAGAGGTAATCCGATGGTACATCTGTACAATTTGGCTTTTAATCTTTAGTACTTAAAACATGTTAACGAAGATGTAATTTTGTTTATAAATAAAAGAAACCTATCTAGATAATTTTTTTATCCTAACAAGGCTTATTAGAAAATTTAAATTTCAGGTTATTAATATTTAAAAATTCTCATAAATCTCCAAATCTATTTGTTCCCCCTCAATTGTACTTAATTGCAAACATTTAATGTTATTGTTAGTCATCGCACAATCAATATTTTGGCATATTATTCAAGTTTGATTTTTGGCTAAAAAGAAAAGCAATAGACCAAAGACCGTTACCCAGCAACCCGGTAGGCAGAAAGCTTTTCCGCCAAGCTTTTTCTGCGTTTTTCCATATCTAAGCTTCCATATCTAACGCTGAGCTGGTGACCTCCTCCAGCACTGGCATGAGTCACTTACAACACTGGTAACTGCGCAGGGCAGACCTGCCAGGGCTGCGGTAATAAATCAGCTGTGAGCTGGAGTAATTGCTCACTTTTTTTTGTTGTGGAAGAGAAAAAATCGCAGCTCTTGGTGTTTGCTTTTGTTTGTCCAGTTACTAACACACTCCAGAAGCGGAGAAGCGTGCAAAAGTGGGTGAAGAAACTCCGCATTCAAAGATGGAGCAGCGAGTGTGGACTCTCGGCTGCTGCCTTTTGCTGGCCGCTGTCTCGATGGCGTCAGCATATGCCGACGTCACGACGCAAAATGTAATGCTGAACGGCAAGAAAACGCACAAAGAAACCTCGGCGGCGGACAGCAGCACCTCCTCGGTGGCGGCAGCCGGTGGGCTGTCCAGCAATGGCGTCTGCTCTAGGATGTTGCGCCATGTCTTCGAGAACGCCACGCCGCGGGACGAGCAGCAGGCGGGCGTCTTCGAGGAGTACAAGCCACAGCCGGACACGGTGGAGCCGCTGGAGGAGGAGGCCTATCTGTGGAACTGCCTGCAAGCCTGCTGCGAGAAGCCAAAGAACGTGACCACCGGCTCCTGCAACGTGGTGCTGGTCTTCAAGGGCAAATGCTATCACATCCGCTGTCAGAGCAACGAGGCCTGTCTGCCCAAGCAACGGGTGCGGCTGCCCAACGAGAAGGTGCAAATGGTACTGGTCAATCCCGTAGGCGAGGCCACCTGGCCGCAACTTCTCAAGGCGGAGGCGGCCAAGCAGAATGCCGAGATTCTGCCCTACGACGAGGCGGCCCTGAATTTCTGGAAGCAGCCACGCCGATTGGGTTACTTGGCACGCAATCAGGTGGGTTTCCTGCACGCATTAACAAAGCTAGTTTGGGCCACATATCGACCAAACTTGATTTTGGGAGAGAACTACAAATCAATGGAAAAGGTGTTTCTGTGGAAGCCTTAAGACATCAAAGACATTTCTAATATTCCTTTAAGTGTGTATAACATTTAGTAATAATCCCAACCCTCATTACCTTAGGAAGCCCCCGTTTACGAGGATGACGACTTCCCATTGGCCGACAAGCGAATGAACCAATTGATCCTTCAGCCAGATGAAAACGATGTGCTGGCCAATGAAGAGCTCAACTTCTACGATCAGAACGCCAAGTTCACCGCTTGCGATCTGGAAACACCTTGTCCGCCGCCTCAGCAATGTGTGCCTCTCCAGCCGAATGCGGTGCGCGGAGTGTGCACCTGTCCCAATGGCTTCATTTGGAACAAGCAACGCAAGTGCGTGATGGCTGCTATTCCCTATAGCTCCTATCTGACCAGCAGCAATGAGGCAGTGCAGCAGGATGCGGTGGCGGCAGCGGCCAGTGAGAACAGCTCCCCCGAAATAGCTGCTCCGCCAGCGAAAGCCGAACAAAACAAGGATATTGTGGTCTCCGTGATGTCCAAGGAGGTGCGACTGCCCGAGCAGGAGGTCACGCTCGCCGCCTTCACGGTTCCCGATGAGCAGACCAGCGATACCAAGTACAAATATCTGTGGACTCTCATATCGCAGCCCAAGGGACCCATGAATGGCACAATCTCCGACCAGAGCAAGTCCAAGGTGAAGCTATCGAATCTCTCCGAGGGACTGTACACCTTTAAGGTGACCGTAACCGGAGACAACGGAACCTTCGGGGAGGCCACTGCGAATGTGACGGTGCTGCCGGAAAACCGAATCAACCAGCCGCCGCAGGTGATCATCTCGCCCAGGGAGCAGATCATCCGACAGCCCACCACGAATGCTATTTTGGACGGCAGCACCAGCACGGACGACGACAAGATCACCAACTGGCACTGGGAGGTGATCTCGGGACCCATTGGCTACCAGCCAGTCCTGCCGGAGGTGAACACCCTTCAGCTGGACCTCACCTCGCCGGGCAACTACACCTTCAAGCTCACCGTGACCGATTCGAATAACATTACCAACTCGACCACGGCCATGATAGCAGTCCTCAAGGAAACTGACTATGCCCCGGTGGCCAATGCCGGCGATGCTGTGATCTTGTATCTGCCGAACAATAATGTCACCTTGAACGGAACTGCCAGCTCGGATGATCACGAGATTGTGGCCTGGGAGTGGACCAAGGATGCCAGCGACGAGGCCAAGGCTGTGGATATGCAGAACACGAGGACTCCGTACGTACAACTCTCCAATTTGGAGGAGGGCATGTATACCTTTGTGCTTAAGGTCACCGATGGCAGTGGACAGTCCAGCACGGCCAAGGTGCATGTCTTTGTGAAGCCGCCAACGAATTCGCCACCCATAGCCGAGGCTGGCACAAACACAGTGAGTTTACACGATGGGATAACTTCTAGCTGAGATTAATGTTATATTTCCCCGCGTAGACCACCAGTTTGCCCATTAATTGGGTGCTGCTTAACGGCTCTGAGTCCAAGGATGACATTGGCATCAAGAGCTATCAATGGCGGCAGCTGAGCGGTCCCAATAATGCAGCCATCCTGCTGTCCAACTCATCGGTGAGAGAGCACTCAAAATTGCTAGTAAGTAATTGTTTTAAATATTAATTAATTTCACAGATTGCCAATGCCACCTCCCTGACGCTGGGTCTCTATGAGTTCGAGTTGAGTGTGGCTGATGAGAATAACAACACGGCCACAGACACCACTTGGGTGAAGATTGTGCAGGGTAAGCACAAACGTTAATACTTTCCTTCCAAATACTTGAATAACATTATTTCCCCAAACAGAACGCAATGCCGCACCCGTGGCCAATGCTGGCGGGGATCATAGCATCACATTGCCCACCACAGCCATCTATTTCAATGGCTCCAAGTCTTGGGATGACCTGGCGGTGGTCAAGTATGTGTGGACACGCGAAGACAACAGCTTGGCAGCTGGTGTCGTGGTCGCAGACACCGACAAGCAACCCGTGATGATTGTAAGCCAAGAGTTTTACTTTATCCTACAGATATTCATCTGGTTTTTATTGTTTTGTAGCTAACAAACCTCGTCCAAGGACGCTATGTCTTCAAGCTGACCGTGAGCGATGACCAGGGCCTGACTAGTTCGGATACTGTGAGCGTGAATGTCCACCCAGATCCCTTGTTGATCCACCTGGTGCAAATGACCCTGCCCATGGGCGTCTCAGTGCTCTCCCAATCCGAGCTCGATTCGGTGGTTCAGAAACTGCAACTTCTGCTCGGCGATGAGAACAAAATCCAGGTCAGAGAGCTCAAGTACGATCTGCACACAGATGCGGCTGTCTTGGTGTTCTATGTGAACGATGGCCAGGGAAAGCCCCTGAATGGGTTGCATGTGGAGCGACAGTTGAGGGCTCAACTCCAGAAGGATGCCTCCATACTGGGAGCCCTCTTTGTGGATATTCGCACCACTGTTTGCCAGAACGACTGCTCCGGGCACGGCAGTTGCAATCCCACAACGAGAGCCTGTATTTGCGAGGCATTTTGGATGCCCTCGGCGGGTTACTTCTTCAGCAATCAGGAGGCCAATTGTGGTAAGTAAGAAGGGGAACATTTTGCTTGAGAAATCGCTGTATAATTAATAATTAATATTCTCCTTTAGATTGGTCCATATTGTACGTGTTTGTGGGCGTAATTGTGGGCTGTCTGCTGCTATCCGGAGTATTTTGGGGCATTGCCTGCGCGTGCAGGCAGTCAAAGAAGCCGCGTCTTCGCCAGAAAGTGCAGAAATATGCACTGATAGGCAACCAGGATGAGGAGGCAGCCAGTTGTAAGTCAAAGAAAGCTCTATCTGTAACCAACTACATGTGTTTCCCCGCACAGATTCGCGCAACACTTCCCTAACCGAATCGGAGACGGATTCCGACGTCCTGTTCGAGACACGCACAAAGTCCAACGGGGGACTGGGCAAGCACAGGTCGCACAATCACCACGGAGGACATGGCTCCTCCGGAGGCAGTGGCGGCTCCTCTGGCCGCGATGGCCACAAGTTGATGGCCCAAAAGCTGGGCCGCAAGATCAAGGCATAAACTTAAGCAAAACGAATATATATGTGTGTGTTAGTCGATCTACTACTATACACCGGGGGTGGGCCCGTGAATCGCTGTGGACTTCAAAAAGCAATTCCATTCGGAAACCCCAACGCTTTCTGTGCCACCCCTGGGACAGTGTGCGTGTGTGATATCTATTTGTATTTTCTATATATATATTTACTCGGAGATCTTTTGTACTTTCTGCTGCATACTTGTATGTACACGTGAAGTTATGATGTTCCTTTATGTGCAATTATCGTTATTTACTGAGCTTTTGCCTAAGTTAAGACACAAACTTGTTTGTATTATTTACGCTGATGCTGCTGCTGTGCAACACAAACTATGTATTATTTTATGTTTACTTTTAATCCGCTTTTACCTCGATACTTTCTTATGTTCATGTACATATATATATGATGTGTAGAGATAGCTGTTCACAATCAAATGTAACTGACATGTAACTGCTTAAAAGTGCATTATGCCCCCCGCATTAAACGAAACCCCATTAGATGACATAAACTCTGTTTCGATTGGGAGGAGGGGGGAATAGACTGGGAAATCAAGGTGAATCAAGTCAAGCATCAGTGGTAAGTGGCTATAACCAAAGAGTATAAAGTTATATAGAGAGGGCATCTTAAATGCTTTGACAGCAGTACGC